>CM035424.1:101143759-101216259 GCA_020310875.1 Ceratopteris richardii | reverse complement strand
TGTACGTGTACGTGTACGTGTACGTGTACGTGTACATGCACATGTACGTGTACGTGTACGTGGATGTGTAGGTGTACGTGTACGTGGACGTGTAGGTGTACGTGTATGTCTATGTGTACGTGTACGTGTATGTGTACGTGTAGGTGTACGTGTACGTGTATGTGTACTTGTAGGTGTACGTGTACATGTAGGTGTGCGTGTACGTGTACGTGTACGTGTACGTGTACGTGTACGTGTACGTGTACGTGTATGTGTACGTGTACGTGTACGTGTACATGTATGTGTACCTGTATGCGTATGTGTGCCTGTGTGTAGGTGTACGTGTAGGTGTACGTGTACATGTAGGTGTACGTGTACGTGTAGGTGTACGTGTACGTGTACGTGTTGGTGTACGTGTACGTGTACGTGTACATGTATGTGTGCCTGTATGCGTATGTGTACGTGTACGTGTATGTGTATGTGTATGTGTATGTGTATGTGTATGTGTATGTGTATGTGTATGTGTATGTGTATGTGTATGTGTATGTGTATGTGTATGTGTATGTGTATGTGTATGTGTATGTGTATGTGTATGTGTATGTGTATGTGTATGTGTATGTGTATGTGCATGTGTATGTGTATGTGTATGTGTATGTGTGCATGTATGTGTATGTGTGCATGTATGTGTGCATGTACATGTATGTGTTCATGCACATGTATGTGTGCATGCACATGTATGTGTGCATGCACATGTATGTGTGCATGCACATGTATGTGTGCATGTATGTGTACAAGTATGTGTGCATGTATGTGTACATGTACGTGTAGGTGTGTGTGTGGATGTACATGTATGTGTGCATGTGCATGTACGTATTCATGTGCATGTACGTGTTCATGTGCATGTACGTGTTCATGTGCATGTACGTGTTCATGTGCATGTACGTGTTCATGTGCATGTACTGTTGGATGTGATGGCTGGATGCACTCAAGAGTTGAGTTGGTGCTGCAAAACCTGCTTCACAGCTGCCCTCCTTTGACTCCAGATATGCTTAGTAGACTCCTTGAGCTTTCAAATGATACCAAAATATGCTATATGTACTTTGGAAAAGGTTTGAGTAATGACTTGATCAAAACAGACTACTTTGAAACTCACAAGACTTGAAAACTTTCTATTTTGGTCTTGATACTTGCTCAGTGTTATGCTCAGTGTGACCAGTGTAGTTACAATTAGCAAAATTCCTTCTAGAGATATTCTATTAGCTTAGTAAGCTTTCATTTGCAAGTGGAATGAAAGGAAATGATAAACCACACTCAGAGAAATCACTTTAGCAAAATAAGGTGTACCCCCGATTTTTTAGGAGACTTACAGTCACAGACCAGTGAGCACCCCGACTGAGATTTCTCTGTGATGGTAGATTCAATGGCCTTGAAACTTTGTAGGTGTATAGTAGACTTTGAGCTGAATCCAATGCACTTTGAATCATCCAATTTGGTTCAGTAGATCTTGAGATATGCTCTGTTGAAGTTGACAGACTTAAGGTAGATGACTCAGAAAAACCAGAGTTGAAAAGTGTGAATATATCTATTGATTAATGTAAATGTACAAGCTCATTAGCATGCCAAGCATAGCTAAATGAGGTACAGTGGTGTAGGCTAAGATGTAGCACTAACACACACACAGATACAGAAGTAGAATGCCTCGGGAGATGAGCTCAAAAATGAGTGGGACAACCCGCGAGTTTTCTTCAAAGCTTTTTATAAGAATTGATTGGTCATTTGAATTTGAAATTCAAATTGAAGCTCCCTAAAATCTCTCCACTAAACTTAGGGAGATATTCCCTCAATCATACTATCTACTTTTTCCACGACTTAGACTAGTAGGTGTGATTACATGAGTGATTAAGTCATATTGACTTTTACATTGTATAAAAAGTGATAACCAATTAAGCATTGGTTCCTATGGTTCATGGTTCATGTAGATACATCCTCCAAGGGTCCAAGCTCTTTGTGAAGTCTTCAAAGTTGATATCCAAGCCAAGTCTTCCAAAGCTTCCAATGTTCCAAGCCAATGTGTGTAGGCTTGCTTTGCACCAACAGCTCCCCCTCAAGCCAAACACTTTGGCTCAAGTCTTCATGTCTAGTCTTCAATTATTTCCTGCAATCCAATCATGGATTTAAATCTGCATAGCTTGCTTCCATCCAGAGCTTTAGTAAGCAAATCTGCACATTGTATATTAGTAGATACATATGATAATTGAATTTCTTTGCTAAGTAACTTCTCCCTCACATAGTGGTAGTGAACCTCTATGTGTTTTGTCCTAGCATGATAAATTGGATTAGCTGCAAGGTGAAGAGAACTTGTGTTATCCCCAAATATGATTGGTGGCCTTGTGTATAGGCCCAATTCTGAATATAAAAGCTTTAACCATATGGCTTCTTGAGTGGCATTGGCTAGCCCTCTATACTCTGCCTCAGTAGATGACAAAGCCACTGTAGGTTGTTTCTTGGATGACCAAGAAATTGGTTTACCACCTGCAAAACATGTGTAACCAGATGTGTTTCTCCTATCATCCTTGCAACCTGCCCAATCTGCATCTGAGTATACCTTAATATCAATGTCTGATGAATATGGAAAGTACAAACCATGATTTTGTGTTCCCTTTAGGTACTTTACTATCTTCTTTGCTGCCTCCAAATGAGGTACTCTTGGTTTGTGCATAAATTGACTAAGTACACTAACACCATATGATATATCAATCCTGGTTAAGGTAGCATAATTAAGACTACCTACCAAACTTTGGTAACCTGTAATATCTTTGATTTCTTCTCCTTCATGTGCACTGAGTTTGTGGTTGACCTCCATAGGAATGTTTGAGACTTTAGCTTCCTGCAAATTAAACTTCTTGACCATGTCCTGAATGTACTTCTTCTGAGTAATAAAGATACCTGAATTTGTGTAGACCAATTCAAGTCCTAGGAAGTACTTCAATAAACCAAGATCATTGATCTTGAATTCCTTCATCATTTGTCCTTTGATGTGTCTAATTCCCTGAACATCATTTCCTGTAATAATGATGTCATCAACATAGACACACAAGTATATTACCTCTGAATTGTTCCTTTTGATAAACAATGAAGTATCTGCTTTACTCATCACAAATCCTTGATCTAGGAGATAGGTTGTCAACCTGTAATTCCATGCTCTAGGTGCCTGCTTCAATCCATACAGAGCCTTCTTCAATTTACAAACATGATTTACCTTATTGGGATCCTCATAGCCAGGTGGTTGTGACATGTAGACTTCTTCAGATATCCATCCATTCAAGAATGCATTCTTCACATCCAATTGGTACATGTTCCAATTCTTGGATGCAGCTACACTCACCATAACTCTGATAGTTGGCATCTTGGCCACAGGAGAAAATGTCTCCTCATAATCAATGCCTTGGGTTTGTGCAAAACCCTTGGCTACCAACCTAGCTTTATACCTGTTTATTGTACCATCTGAATTCCTTTTGAGTTTGTAGATCCATCTGGATCCTATCACTTTCATGGAGTCTTTCTTGGGTACTAAGTCCCAAGTATCACTCTCCTTGAGAGCCTCCATTTCTTCATCCATTGCTTCCTTCCATTCTGGTTTAGTAATTGCTTCCTCAAATGTACCTGGTTCTTCATTCAAGAGATCCTTTGCAAGATATACAGAGTGCTTGGTTACAAGTGAAGTATCATACCCATACCTAATAGGTTTCTTTTTTTCTCTTTGAGATCTCCTCATAGCTTGAGTTGAGGATTCTGGATTGTCTTCTAGTTGCTTCATCTTCATCTTCCCTTTTGATTTCCAAGCCTTGAACTCTTCAATGTTGATGGTGTCTTCATCATCTGAGCTTGTGTCCTCTTTCTGAATTGGTTCTTGCCTGATAAGATTGGGAAAGTCTTCTTCCATGTCATAAGGTAGGCTAACTTTCCTGCACTCATTTTCATACCATGAATCATTTTCATCAAAGATGACATCTCTGCTTACCTTGAAGCCTTTGTTTGAGGGGTTATAGAACCTGTATCCCTTCTGATTTAAATCATAACCAATGAAGATACATTTTTCAGCTTTAGGGTCTAGCTTTCCCCTTACCTGTGAGGGAATATGCACATATGCAACACATCCAAATATTTTACAATGATCCAGAGATGGTCTCTTACCATGCCAAGCCTCATAGGGTGTCATTCCATCAAGTGTCTTTGATGGCAACCTGTTAATTAAATATGTGGCAGTAGATACACTCTCTGCCCAAAGATAGTTTGGCAATTTCTTTTCATTTAGCATAGACCTAGCTGTCTCTACAATGAGTCTATTCCTCCTTTCAGCTACCCCATTTTGTTCAGGTGAGTACCTTGTAGTAAGCTCCCTCTTGATGCCTCTTTCCTGCAAGAAATCTTCAAAGTCATTGGAGAAGTATTCTCCACCACCATCTGACCTTAGTTTCTTCAAATGTCTACCTGTTTGATTTTCAACTAATGCAAGATACCTTTTGAAACAATTAAATACTTTATCTTTATGTTTCATGAAGTATAAGACAGTCCACCTGCTATAGTCATCAATAAAGGACACATAGTACCTTGATCCAGATATGGATGGCTCCTTGCTAGGTCCCCAAACATCTGTATGCACCAATTCCAGATAATCTTCATGCATAAAACCTTTCTTGGTATAGGGCAACCTGTGTGACTTACCAAATTGACAAGCCCCACACTTGTATATCATGTGTTGCTTGGATACATTAGGTATCCCAAGCACACATTGATCCCTACTCATCTGCTTTAAGGTCCTCTCTCCAATGTGACCTAATCTTTTGTGCCAAATCTCCAATTCTGATAATGTTTGATCCTTATAGTTGTACTAAGCAATACTCTTAGTGTCTTCAAGTTCAAAGGTAAACAATCTACCTGATTTTTCTCCCTTGGCTATCCTTCTGAACCCATGTCTTGGATCCTCCACATATGCACCATGTTGAGTGAACTTGACCTGTAGACCTTTTTCCACAATCTGACCTACACTCATCAGATTCTTGGTGATTGTTGGGACATACAACACTCTGCTCAATAGATTCTGATTACCATCACTAGTTTTGACATTACCTACTTTAACAACTGAATGTTTAGTGTCATCACCTGTCTGCACTTGGTGCTTGCCTTTGGGTTCTTCCAAATCAGAGAGTAATGCAACATTTCCAGCTACAAGATTAGAGCAACCTGAATCAATATAGAATAAATGATCATCATTGATACCTGACTTAGATGTCATGTTCATAATCAACAGGGAATCATCTTGCTCCTCTGCATAATTGTTGTAGTCTTTCCTATTTCTGTATCCACCTTGATAGTTGCCATTGTGATTGTAGTTGTTGTTATAATTATTGTTGTAGCCATGGTAGCCTTGAGATTGGTTGAACCTGCCTCTGCTTTGAGAGTATCCTCCTCTTTGGTGACCTCTTCCTCTTTGGTTCTTGTAGTTTTTGTAGCATTCATCTGTAGTATGGTTAGACAAGCCACAAATATTGCATGGAGATTGATTGTAGGGTCTCCCCCTACCTGACTTACCTCCTCTGCCCCTACCTCTAGATGATCTACCTCTCCCTGCATAGTTTGCTTGGGAGGTAGAGCCTTCTTCATCAACCTTCTTGCTTTTACCTTTATCTTTTACCTTCTTATCAGTATATAGGGCAGAGGGGTTGTTACCTTTTGATTGCTCTCCATTCTTTGTGATCTTTGCTTCATGTGTAAAGAGTTGTCCAATCAGAGTTGTTAGATCAGGTGCTTGGATGTCCATGTATAAGTCCATTGCTGTGGTAAAACTCTCCCACTTGTCATCTGCCTTTAGTCCATTGATCACTTGTCTGACTATTTGCTCTTCCTCAATTTCTTCTCCAACACTTGCAAGTTGATCTGCAATGTCCTTGACTTTGGTGACAAAATCTGAGACACATTGTTTTGATTGCTTCCTAAGAGTTGTAAACTCAATCCATAGCTGATTCTTTCTGGCCCTTGTGCTTGATGAAAAATATGTTGACAAGGTTTCCCAAGTCTCTTGGGAAGTTTTGCAATTCCTTACATGAGGTAGAAGGAAATCAGAAATAGAGTTTAGAAGATATGACCTTGCCAAAGCATCTTTTGCACACCATTGATTGAGCCTTTCATGTTCATCCTTTGTTGGTAGGCCTCTAGTCTTGAATGAGGGCAATTCCTCATCTCCTGATATGTATCCATACAAGCTCCTTCCTTGTAGATAGGTCTTCATCCTTAGAAACCAAGCTTGGTAGTTGTTCCTGTCTAATTTGTCAATGAAGGAAGGGAAACCATCACCCATGATTACCTTATTTGCTCTGATACCACTGTTGGATGTGATGGCTGGATGCACTCAAGAGTTGAGTTGGTGCTGCAAAACCTGCTTCACACCTGCCCTCCTTTGACTCCAGATATTCTTAGTAGACTCCTTGAGCTTTCAAATGATACCAAAATATGCTATATGTACTTTGGAAAAGGTTTGAGTAATGACTTGATCAAAACAGACTACTCTGAAACTCACAAGACTTGAAAACTTTCTATTTTGGTCTTGATACTTGCTCAGTGTTATGCTCAGTGTGACCAGTGTAGTTACAATTAGCAAAATTCCTTCTAGAGATATTCTATTAGCTTAGTAAGCTTTCATTTGCAAGTGGAATGAAAGGAAATGATAAACCACACTTAGAGAAATCACTTTAGCAAAATAAGGTGTACCCTCGATTTTTTAGGAGACTTACAGTCACAGACCAGTGAGCACCCCGACTGAGATTTCTCTGTGATGGTAGATCCAATGCCCTTGAAACTTTGTAGGTGTATAGTAGACTTTGAGCTGAATCCAATGCACTTTGAATCATCCAATTTGGTTCAGTAGATCTTGAGATATGCTCTGTTGAAGTTGACAGACTTAAGGTAGATGACTCAGAAAAACCAGAGTTGAAAAGTGTGAATATATCTATTGATTAATGTAAATGTACAAGCTCATTAGCATGCCAAGCATAGCTAAATGAGGTACAGTGGTGTAGGCTAAGATGTAGCACTAACACACACACAGATACAGAAGTAGAATGCCTCGGGAGATGAGCTCAAAAATGAGTGGGACAACCCGCGAGTTTTCTTCAAAGCTTTTTATAAGAATTGATTGGTCATTTGAATTTGAAATTCAAATTGAAGCTCCCTAAAATCTCTCCACTAAACTTAGGGAGATATTCCCTCAATCATACTATCTACTTTTTCCACGACTTAGACTAGTAGGTGTGATTACATGAGTGATTAAGTCATATTGACTTTTACATTGTATAAAAAGTGATAACCAATTAAGCATTGGTTCCTATGGTTCATGGTTCATGTAAATACATCCTCCAAGGGTCCAAGCTCTTTGTGAAGTCTTCAAAGTTGATATCCAAGCCAAGTCTTCCAAAGCTTCCAATGTTCCAAGCCAATGTGTGTAGGCTTGCTTTGCACCAACATGTACGTGTTCATGTGCGTGTACGTGTTCATGTGCATGTATGTGTGTGTGTGCATGTATCTGTACATGTGGGTGTATGTGTTGAGATATCAAGCTCATTATGTGATGATCCAAGATTACACGTATCACTTTTTCACTTCTCTAACATGTATAGTGATCACACTAGATTTATCTACCGAGAGTGATGGCACATTCGTTTTCTTGCCAGCTCACTCATTCGTGGACATTAGGATTTTCATTAAGTCTTTATATATTGCACTTGTTGTATTATTGTTTTATATCATTCTTGTACATTCCTTTTATGTAAAAGAAGAAGATAAAGATCATTCTTCATTGCCTCAATCTGTGTTTGTGTGTGCTTGTAGCTCTGTGATGAGTAACACCTCCTTTAATGTCAATGCGGGAAGACATGAGGATGGTATGAAGACCGCGAGCAAGTGAAGGCACAAATGTGTGAGTGAGAAGCACACAAACATGCACACACATACACACACACACACGGCAAGAACAAAGAGAGTAAGACAATGAAATCACTTCTATTACCACCAAGTTCTCATACAAGCTCAAAACTACAAGAAGCTAGCCCAAAAATGAGCTCTCTAGCTCTATTTATAGTTTTTGACTAGCTTTGGCCCTGTCCAGACCTAGTGTCCGGCCTAGTTAAAAATTAGGTTCCAGGGCTTATTCGAGGGCTCAAACGAGATCTAAAAAATATGAAAATTGGCAGGCCACTACTTCTAAGGCTCCCCAAGCTCGAGGACTCCTCGGCTTGTACAAAATGGAGCTACAAAAAGGTGAAATGATATTTACAAGGGTTTTCAGTGATGAGAATCACTTTTAACATGGTGTAAGGTTTGGAAAAATTTAATGGTCTGCCTTAGTGCTAGATCTTCATGTATGCTCGTACTTGCTTCATCTGCCAACACTCTCCCCCCTAGCGTCTGTCACCTCTGACAGACCCTTGCTCTGCGGTTTGGTCAATGTAGTTCTGGAGAATGTCGGTTGCCAAGTCATGTTCTTTGATCCGTAGCCCTCTGATCAGGTCTCTCTGAAGGGCATCCCAATTGACTGCTCCCGGTATGTTCGGTTGTGGCGTTGTGTAGAGCTCTGAATGCATTGTTTGTTTGCATGCGAAGAGCTGTAGCAAATGAGTGGGCCGTGGCGCGAACACCTCTGAGTGTGCCTCCCAGAACCCTGTGGTGAACATATCATCAAAAGTTTGCTTGTAGCAGGCAGGGAGATATCTGATTCGTGCGTGCCATGCATAAGCAACTCGTATGCTCGGGGTTGTGCTCATATCATATAGTAGGTCATAATTACCATTAACAAACCCGGGAATCGGAGGCTGAATGTGACATACATTGCAGAAGGTTTTAAGCACTACCTGCATCATATCCAATATTTTGAGCATCATCTGGGCAGCTACGTCTGGCATGGGGTGGAGGCGTGGAAGCCAATGTCTGATAGTAGCCATCATATATGCTACTGTAGGTGTGCCTGTTGGGGGTGCAATGGAAGGATAATTTAGCCATTGTTTACAATTTGCATTGTTCTGAACCTTGATGGCGAATGCTTTCCATGGTCTCCTTCTTTGAACTGGCCCAAAGCAAGGGTTATATTTTAAATGCATGGGAGCATGGTCCCATGTCCGTAGCATTTCCGGATATGTTTCCAGTAATTTCTGCCTCCAGATAGGTTGGAATATGGCCCCCTTTTTGGCTGCCTCTGGGATATCCTCTGGTTCGAACTGAGTTGCGAAGGTGGGGTATTTGTTGGTGAGGCGTTTGATTTCAGCATTATAGTCAGCCAGCAGTACAAAATATGGTTTATATTGTAACTCTGAACTAGTTATCAATCTTCTAGGGGCCAGATGTCTGAAGTATTCTGATTGAAGTATGGTTTCTTCAATGGTCTTCATGGCCAACATCTGGTTGGAGATACGTTCTTCATGAGTCCGCCCCATTTCTTCTACCTATTTCATCCATGCCGATGGGGGTTCCTCATATGTATCCTGTCCCTCTTCAGTGATTCTGCCTCCTGGAAGAGGTTGTGGCTCATAATTATCTTCAAATGTTTCTTCCACCGGAATGACAATGGTCTCCTCTTCGTTTGGCTGATCAGGTGGAGAGGGGGGTCGTTCATATTGTAATAGCTTAATCTTTAATTCAGCCACCTGCTGTCGTAGCTCCAGTACTTCATTGGTTATTGATGATTCAGGCTCTGATGAGGCTGCAGCATTGACCATCTCTTTAGCTGTTGGTGGTTGTGGTGTATGCACTTGGGATCTTTGTAGGTCCTTTACCTGGTCTACTAACTGGTCGTGTGCCTCCAAGAGGGTAGCATATTCTTCTAATGCCTGCTGAATGTGTGCTGAGGGAATAGCCATGAATTTGGCGGGGTCTATAGGTGCACTAGGGGTATTTTCCATGGCTGCTTCTAGATTCTCCTGGTTTTGTTGTTGTAGCCTTCTGTTTTCTTCTTGAGCCGCTGCTAAGTGGCGACGAAGTAGAGTCATGTTTCTTTGTAGTCTAGCATTGCGGCCCAACTGATCTCTGAGTTGTTCCTCCATAGCCTTACCTCTCTCCATATACTTGGCTTCCATCTCTGCATTCGATTGTTGGAGGACAGTCACTTCGTGTTGTAATGCTGTATTACTTAGCTCCAAGGCATTGACACGTGCCTGGAGTTGAGCCGAGAGGTTGCATAGCTCTGTGTTATTTTCTTCCAGTAACTTATATTCTTGCTTAAGTAGAGTGGCCGCTTCGAACATGGTGTCTAGTACATTACTAAATGATGTGGATGTAGGGGTAGAGGTGGAAAATGCAAAGGGTCGGGAAATGGGGAAGGGAAAAGTGGATGATGTGCCTATGAGTGAAGTGAAATGTGATGATGTTGGAACAACCGTGGTGGTGGGTGCTCCTGTGGGTGGTCAAATGTCCATGGGCTCGGACATGATAGTGTGTGAAGTGTGAATTGTGAACACGGGAATGGTAGGTGGTGTGTTAGTGGTGGCCGTGAATGTGGGGGAGTTGGGTTGGGGAAGGGACTTTTTATTATAATTCTCAACTTGTTGGGGTATATTTACAAGGTTTGTCCAGAATGAAGGTTGGGTGATTTGGGTTGATTTCGAGGGGGTTAAAAGGGGTACAGTGGATAGGGGTTGGGAGGGAGGAAATGTATTGGTGGATGGAAATGGGTGTGTTAAGGTTTGGCTAGTAGAAAGTGGCTGTCCGAGGGCTGGGAGATATGAAGGGTGACCTATTATAGTTTGATCGGTGGTAGGATGACCTATATGGGGCTCAGAAAATTGGGTGGAAGTGGTGGATGTAGGTAAAGGGGAGGATGGAGAAAGGGTGGTGTGTATAACGGTTTCACCATGGGTGGATACTGGTTGTTCAGGAAGGCTAGTGGGGAAGGGTTCTGAGGGCAGGATGGGAGGTGATGGTGGGATGGTATTTGTGTATTTACATCAGGTTCCTCACTGTGAGTTGGGCTGGCCATGTGAACATCTTCTGAAGTGGTGGCAGGCAGGGCGGTAGAGACTTCCATTTGAATCATTTTTCCCCTTCGCGGTCGCGTATCGATCCTTCGTTGGTCATATTGATGGGTAGTGCGCTGTACCATGGTCCTCATGGCTTCCCCTATTCCGCAGGTTTCCGCCAAGAGATTCAATGATTCTACAAAATGCGGGTCAACATTCTCCGCTTGCAGCATCTGGTTCACCAGTGCTCTATTTGCTTCTTCTGATAGCCTATGTTCTTTTGTACCTGCTTGATCGTTTTGTAGAGCCGTTTGAGTTGTGCAGTGTAAGCTGGGGCTTCCTCTTCTCTCTCCTCTGGTTCATTTCCCCGTGTTTCTTCCTGATTCTGTGTGCTTTGAGCATGAGGATGTTGTGTCTCATCTTCCCAATGTACCCTTCTTGCCTCACTCTGTGGCTATTCTCTTTGGGATGATGATCCGGGACCGGCATTGTCAGAAAAACACTCACTATTAGATAAGTGGGCAGTCTGCAGGAAGTTTTCAAAGTCAAAATTTGGGTCCTCTGCTAATGTGGCCATGGATGCAAACTCAGCATCGGTGGGTAGTGGAGGGGCAGATGGAGTGGGTTGTACCATATCCCCTGATTGTGTTCCTTGGAGATGGATAGTGAAAGGTTCTACTTGGGCCTCTTCTCTAGGGGAAGCTTCTGTTGTGGCCTCACAAGGGATCAGAACCTGTGAAAGTGATCCACACATTCTTTTCGCAGGTTGAACCTCTGACTTCCGCCCCTTGAAGAATTCCAATTGTGAGTATTTAAGGGCCCTTGCGATCGGCACATCATAGGCAAGGCATCTATAGACAATTCTTGTAATCGCACAGCAGCCATTTAAGGTATGCTTCCTCACGCCTCGCTTGCCTGCTTCATATAACTGGTCTAGAATCCATACGGGCATTTTAATTGGCAAGCCTCCAGTCTCTGCTAGGTATAATCCATACCATATTTTCTTATGAGGTTGGGTGAAGCGGTCTTGAGCTGGAAATGCGAAGTGTTGAAGGCAGATCTGCAGTGGTATGGCGATGTTGGGGGTGAGGGCACACATTTCTTTCAACTTCTTGATTTTGTTGTTCTTCATCGACTCTGGTATCAAGGGATCTCGATCGGAGGGTACATGGGTGCCATACATCTGAAGGGCTTCCCTAATTAAAGTAATATTCAATTCAAAATTCTTCATTTCTTCCTGGTTTGATAGAGAGGGCACCAAGAATGTGCCTGAATGATCTTTATCTCCTGTCGGCTTCAGTGTGGCAATCAAGTAGTAGCACCTGAGAAAATCCGGTCTAGGCAAAGCTGCACTAAAGTAATCTTGCAATCCCGCTTTCTGCCAGATATCCTGAAGAGGAGCTGCATTCTGTAATGTTTCAAATTCTCTTGAGAAGAATTGGAATGTCCACCATACTCCTCCGAATTCCAACTTGGATTCCCAGATATGATCTGCATCTCCCAAGTCTCCTGGCATCTCATTGAACCAATGAGAATGCCCCTTTACTCTTTCTGTTAGGCCACTTGGTGGATCCGGAATGGGAATTCTTCTCGCGTTCAAAAACTCTTCAGGCCTAGCTGTCGGTGGAGCCTCTACAGGCATGGTATCCCAATTGCTTTGAGTGCTAGTGCCTGCCTGAGAGCTCGTGCCTACTGCTGCTGCCATGGGAATCGGGTGCTTATCTGCTAGAAGAAGAAAGGCACATTAGTGTTGCATAGGAAACAGGATGTAATGGTGTTCCCTTCACAATACTAACATGACAATCCCGAAGGTTAGTGGTTAGAGGTGAAGTGTTTGTGATAGATGTGAGTGGTGATTAGAGGTCAGTGTCATCCTAGATGCATACTTTGGTTATGCAATGGACTCAGAATGCACCTATGTCAGAGTGGATGGATTTACAAAATTGAGTCAGGGGGTTTGATACATGGTTTAAGTCTCCAAACTTTGATAGAGGATTCGTAGCTCTTAGAGCTAAAGACAGGTAGAGATTTATGAACTAGAGTGTGATGGATTTGGGACCTTTTGGGCACCCATTTCTAGACATTCCTCGGTTTGACTGAGTGTGGGTCAGGGTGGTATTTAGGTAGAGTTCCTGCGTTGTTAGTCGAGAGGACTTGTGAGTGTTGAATTATGCCAGTAACTAGAGTTGGAGCTATTTGGGCTCGTAAATAGGCCTTGGGCACCCATATGTGTCTAGCATTGGGGCTAGCCTTCATTAACCGCTTAGGGACCCAAATAGACGTGGTGCGCCTAGGAGGTTGCCTAGGGTACTCCTTCAATTTTGTCCTTGATGGTGTGGCTTGTTTTTTGGCTCCTCGAGAACCTACTATTAGAGTTGTGGGTTTTCCATCCTTGCGTATCCAGATCTGCTTCGCGCCACGAGGTACTCCATGTTGCACTGGTTGGCGCTCCTGCCTTTTGATCAGCGGCCTCCTTCGTGTCGAGTGATGTTCGGTCTGCCTGTTTAGAATCTTCTTTGGATCAGCTAGGAACTCCTTATTGGCTCCTGTACCTTCCGTAAGATGGACACTCCTCTGCACCATAGAACTCTGGACAAGAACAGCATTGTTATCTTCATGTGGCTTCCTGGAAAGACCAAGAGTTGGTGCCTTTCCTACTGGTTTGAGTGCTTGATTTTCTAATTCAATCGTAAGATAGCTTTGGCCTGCCCAAGCTTGAAGAATTCCACTTCTTAGGTTGAGGTTGACTGCGTGATCATAGATCCAGTCTTGGCCCAAGACAAGAGGTTCGGTAAGATCCTCGTCTTCACACACTAGCATTTTTGTTGGCATGAGGACCTCTTGAATGTAGAGGGGAAGTTTCACCTCTCCCATGCAAGGGGTTTCAACACCTCCTAATCCTATCAGATATGGTTCTAGGGGTTTTACCTCCAATTGCAGCTGCTGGTAGTAAGAAAGCCGGACTGCACTAGTGGCTGCACCTGAATCAATTAAAGCTCTTACGGTCCTTGTACTGTCTCCTTGTCCAACTTCTAGGGTCACAAAAGGTCGTCGATCCACTATCCTATGGGTACGTTAACCTTAAGCCTCACACATGGCCATGTGATAGCCTGGAGGCTCTTGAATGTCAATCATAGGCTGATCTCTCCCTTGCCTCCTCAATTTCATTCGTCGGATGCGCTCTAAGGCCTCTGCTTGTGCTTCCTCTCGAATTCGTTTTTCCTCCTCTTTACGTTTCTTGGCAGTGTTGAGCCGATTTAATATCTCTTCAGTCAAGGGTTCTTGGTATAACTTGACTCTACATCCGCTTATGTAGCTAGGGAGAATATCGCCTTCCAAAGTGGCTAGTTGTACTGCCCCACTAGTTGAAATCCTATTTATGATCATAGGTCCATAGCCTCTTTTCTCTAATTTTCGTGCATGCTGCTTCAATGTGTAGAATAGGACTAGGTCTCCTGCTTTCAAGCCTTTATCCTTCACATGGGTATCAAAATATGCCTTTTGCCTCTTCTTCGCTGCATAGATTCCTACTGCAGCTCTCAATCGTGTCTCGCCTAGACGTTCAAGATCAAAGATTCGAGAGGAGAGTTCATGGCCTGTCCAGTCATGCTCTTGTGCTACCTTCAATGTAGGTATCAAAAAGTCCAAGGGTAGCACCGCATTTTGACCGAACACCATCTCAAAGGGTGTGGCTTGGAGTACCGTTTTATAGGCCACTCGGTATGCCCAAACAGCATGGTGTAGCTGTTTGTCCCAATCAGAGCGTTTATTGTTCACTAATTTCTTCAGTACATTGCATAAGATCTTATTTGTGCTCTCAGCCTGGCCATTAGCTTGGGGGTAATAGGGGGCAGTCTTCTTATGTACTACCAAGAATTCTTGGAGCAGATTTTCAATAACTTCATTCAAGAAGTGAGTCCCTCTATCACTGACTAGCTCTATAGGTAATCCATACCTGGTAACACATTCTCAAATAAGAACTTAGCTGTTGTTTGTGCATCGTTCTTTGTTGTGGCTTTTACCTCTACCCACTTAGTTAGATAGTCAGTGGCCACAATGATATACTCAGCATGTGAACCCTTAGCTGGGGGATTAATAGGGCCTACAAAGTCTATTCCCCACTTAGAGAATGCACGTCCACCCATCATAGGTTTCAGTGGCATCTCATCTTTGCGTATAGGATACTGAGTTCTCTGACACACATCACACCGTTTCACATAGGTATGTGCATCCATGTGAAGGGTCGGCCACCAGAAGCCCGCAAATAGTATCGCCTTGATCACCCGATCTGGTCCAAAGTGTCCTCCTGCTACACCTTGGTGAGCAGTTTCCAAGATCTTTAGATATTCACTCTCATGAACACAAAGTCTTAGGTAACCATCTTTTCCACGCTTGTATAGATTATCACCAATGAGTGAGTAATCTAGGGCTTCTTGTTCTAGACTTCTTTGCCTCGTCATAGTCATGTCTCGAGGGAATGTTTTCGTCCTCAGGAAGGATACTAGGGGTTCACTCCAATCCGGCACTATGGACACTTGATAAAGAGTGGCATGTTCCATAGGTGGTTTAGTGCAGCAGATTGGGCATTCCTTGCACAACTTCTGGACATCAGCTTCCATAGTCGGCCAATGCACTCCTAGTCTCCTCAGGGTCTGTAGGGTTCATTGTTTTGAGTAGTGTTGCTCTAATGCACCTACATGTGCTAATTGCAACTACTTAGCGTACTCTTCCTCTTCTACACAACAAGCCAAGATCCCTTGATCTGTGTGCTTGTACATACTTCCAGCCATGATGTGGTACTTCTGGGCTTTTACTACCTCTCTATCCTGTGTGGCTATTACTGGGTGGTTAGGCCCGTATGTCAATACTGGCACTAATGGCTTAGCCCACTGCGGCACCACTTCCAAACTAAACAAGTAAGCATCAGGTAAGTCATCTGATACTCCTTGTGGGGCCTCTCCAGATGTGAGCCTAGAGAGATGGTCTGCTCTCAAACAAGTCCTGCCTTTCCTCACTACTACCTCAAAGTCATATTCCATTAGTAAGAGAAACCATCTTACTAATCTGCCTGTATTACATGGCTTGTTTACCAGGTACGGTAGAACTTGGTGATCCGTAAAAAATTTGAACTTATTTGCAAGCAAATAGTGTCTAAACTTTTTAACTGCATACACCATGCCTAATCCTTCTCGTTCAGTGGTTGTATAGTTCCGTTCAGCAGCATTCAATTGTCTACTGGCATAGGCAATAGGGAGATCCATATTACCTTCACCCGTAGGTTGTGCAAGTACACATCCAATAGCATAATTGGAGGCATCCACATGAACATGGAATGGCTTGTTCCAATCTGCTGTGGTCAAGATTGGTGCTGAACATAATCTTCGTTTAAGCTCCTGGAAGGAATTCTCACATTCATCAGTCCACTCAAAGTTAGTCAGAAGTCCGTACATGAGCTTTGCAATGACAGCATACATGTGAATGAACCGACGGTAGTAACCACAATGCCCCATGAAAGCCTGTACTTCCTTGACGTTCTTTGGCCTAGGTAGTTCTGCGATGGCTCTCACTTTCTCTTCGTTAGTGGATATGTCGTTCTTAGACACTATGTGTCCTAGAATTTTGCCTTGCTTGACCATGAAAACACACTTTTCTGGGTTCAGGCAGACTTGATATTCTCTGCATTTATCAAAGATCTGTCTGAGTTTAGGTATATGGGTCTACCTAATGTTGGAATGAGTGCAAAGATCATCAACATAGACTTCCAAATTCTCCCTCAAGAACTCTTTAAATACGTGACACATCAATCTTTGAAAGGTAGCAGGTGCATTAGTAACCCCGAATGGCATTACCCGAAAGGCAAATATGCCCCACTCCATGGCAAAAGTCGTCTTATGCTGATCCTCTGGAGCAATGGCTACTTGATTGTAGCCCGAAAACCCATCTAGGAAGCTGTACACTTCCTTGCCTGCTACCCTTTCTAATAGATGCTCAGTGATAGGAAGCGGATAATTATCTCTGATAGTGGCTGCGTTAACCTTCTTCAAGTTAATGCATACTTGTAATTTGCTGTTCTTCTTGGGCACCACTACAATGGGGGATACCCATTCACTGTGCTCAATTTCATAGATAAACCCGGCTTCCACCAAGCGGTCTATCTCCTCTTTAATCTTGGCGGCGTAGTTGTCATTGTATGTGTAGGGCTTCTGCTTAGAGGGTCTGGCATCTGAGGTCATGGGGATTGTGTGTGAGCATATGTCTGGGTCAACACCCTTCAAATCCTTGTAGCTCCAAGCGAATACATCTCTATATTCTCTTAGCAAGGCTATCAATTCATGCTCTTCGTCTTCCGTCAGGTCATGGCCTATGTACGTGCATCTCTCCTCTCCTTCTTCCACAGCTACCACAATTTTCTTGGTGGTTTCTTTGTTATCATAAGCCTCCCTTGATTGCACCTCTCGTTTAGGCATTCTGATCATGACTCTCCTGTCATCTATCTCATACTTCTTAAAATTTTCCGGAACCTCAAACAACGATTCTTCCTCTTCTGGTGTGACTTCTCTCTTCTTTCTTTTCTTTCCTTCCTCCTTTAGGGTCACATGTGTGGCTAGCCTTACATCATTTGTAAGCTCTCCATGCCTCTGGGGTTGAAATTCTACTTCATAGAAGTATTCTTCATCTGATGCAAAGGGTGGGTCCATAATGATTGACTCTAGATCGGAGTCACTTGCATCCTCAAATGCATCAGGGCTAGGTTCACACTCTTCTAACACTGCCTCTCCCATGATTGGCTCTATGGAGAAGACTGAAATTTCATAGCCATCTTCATCACAGTGAGGTGTCCATTGTTCTTCATTGATGGCTACATCCATTGTTGCTAGGATTTCTGCCCAGTCGTGGGGTTCAAATTCCTCGTCAGGAAAGACTACAGGTGCATAGGCTGGGTCTTGAATTGATCTATGTGTTTCTTTTGCACCTACCTCTCTGGCTTTTTCTCTTTTCTCTTCTTCTACTGCCACTTTGCACATCCATAAGTGGGTGTCTTCATGCATCCATGAGGATCCTGATCCTATGGAATGCACAGATTCCGTATCATCTTTGGCTCTATGGATGGGATTCCATTGGATAGGAGGGAAATCTCTATGAGAGTAATCTTTGAGATTCACTTTGGTCGTAACACCTAAGTGTTGCAGGTACGAGGAGTTGGTTTCCCAGTCCTGTACCACTTGCAACTGTCGCATAAATGGTCTTCCCAAGATCATTTCATAGGCATGATTTTTGCTAAAATCACATATAGCAAATGTTGCTCGAACTCGACACCACATGTAGTGAGAGTTATGCCTTCTAGCAATCCCAAGGGCCTCTCAATATGGCCATCGGCCATCTACAATTTCATTCTCGTCGGTCGGAGTGCTGGCTTGCCCCAACGCTTCCAGAGAAAAGTTGTAGCAATTGCAACTCCTGCACCTGAGTCCAAAATTGCCTTCGTTGTGTATCCCTGATGGGTAACTGGGAGATAGGTATTTCCTTTTTCTCCTTCACTCATGTCTCCTATCTTATCCAATGGTATTTCAGGCACTGTTCTATGAGATCCTACCTAGGAACGCGATTTCGCTATGTCTGGCACTTGCTTGGCTACATGTTTCCACACTTCTAGCTTAACTTTGAGTAGCTCTTCTAAAGTGAGATTGCACTGCACCTTAGTGTTCCTTACTACCTCTGTATTCCTAGGTATGATTGAATCTTCGTTTCTTATCATGACTGTGGGCGCTCTCAGGCAAGTAGACTTGGTTCCCCATGGGCCAGTGAAATGGGGTAATTCCTGCAGGGAGTTAGACTCGAAGTCTAACCTCTCTTGGTTTTGTGCATTCTCCTGCTCTCCATAAATGGAAGGAATATCTTGAGGGAATTGATCATGTGTGTCATCCACAAGTTCAATGGGAGGAGGGGCTTCACTTTCATTAGCCCATTTGTCTTCTTGAATCTCTCGTAGGAATTCTTGAGTGAACCTATTCATAGAAGAGGAGGTGTCTGGTTCAATGGAATTGGGCACATAAGCTTCCTGTGGGGGATGGCTTATGTTTTTGCTCGCCTCATCTCTTTCTCGATTTTTTTCTTCCTTGGCAGATCTTGCAATTATGCTCTCTAACTTCTCTAGGAGTCCATCCAAGTGCAATTGTGTCTTAGCTGAGCCTGAGTGGTTGAAAAGGCGACTGGCTTCAAACATGGTCTGAGCCAATGCGACCATTTTCGCACATAGCTTGGTTCTCTCTATCTCTAGGTCAGCTCTAGGGTAGCACTTGTCATGATCCGTCACATTTGGCCCTTCTTGGATTCTGGCCTGATATGCTTTAAGCATCATATCTAGATCTTCAGGAGTGGGGTCGGCTAGGACTGATCCTACTCTGGGTGGTGGGTGGGTTAAGGGTGGTGTATTGAAAGGTTGGGGAATGGAAGAAGATGCATTGGCGGTTAAAGGGAAAGGTAGTGGAGGGGTGGTGTGAGAGTGGTTTTGAGATGCGAGTTCACTTATCTTTGCTTTGGTTTCTCTCAAGCTTGCTTCAAGTTCGCTCATTTTCTATGACCATTGTCTTTTCATTCTCTCCCGGCTATCTTTCCATGCTCTTGTCCTTTTCTTGGTTATACTCTCTGTCTCACTAACCTCATCACTCTTTTCCTGCCCTACTCCTTGAGTTTGCTGCAAGGCTTGGGCTCTAGTGACCACATGCACTGGGGTTGTGGAAGTTATACTTCCCGTAGAGTCTACCACTAACCCAATGACGTTGATAGGAGTGATTTTAGGTCACTGGTTGGGGTTGTGTAGAGGCAGGCAATGGACAATCACGTATAAGGTGATCTCCCTGACATCTGAAGCATGGTCCTCTAGGGAATGGGGGTCGTACCCTAGGTTAAGGTCTAGAGTTGGGGTTTGTGTACATGACATTAGCATACTCAAGCTCCCCACTATTTTCACTTGGATCCTCATAATAGTATGACTCGTTATGCTCGGGTGACTGCATGTAGTAAGCCTGAGGGCTATCAATATGTGTGGAGTCAAAACTATGGTCACTTGGATCACTGTCTGATAGCAATGGGGTGACTGGGACCATGGCTCTGTTCGGATTTTCTTCAGCAGATGCATATTTCACTGGGATCACATTGGTTGGAGCTGGGGGTTGCTGCACTAGGACTGGTTGAGGTCTCTGCTGCCCTTGATAAGGTGGCTGATAGGGTTGCTGTGGTCTGTTGTATTGTTGTGGAGGGTACTGATTCTGGTATCTACCCTGTTGTGGATATGGCTGAGGGTAATTTTGCCTAACAGTTTGTTTGCTATATGGGCAGTCATGTGCAGTGTGGTTGGTGTACCTTCGCTCTATGGTGCAGTACTGGCTACTAGGATTCACTTGGGGTTGGGCCATAATGGGACATACATTTGCCATATGGTCACCTCCACAAGTGTAGCACCGCTTAACTGGGGCAAATCTTGGAATTTGTTTGCTAGAGACACCTAGTTTTTGAGCTACCTTCTCGACAAGTTCCTCAATGGATGTGGACTGACCAGATGTGAGACTACTAGAGCTATCCGAATCCTTATAGATTTTTGATAGCTCTAACTCCTCGCCTAGATTATCCTCAATGTCTATGCACATGCGCACACATTCTTCTATAGTTCTGGGGTCCTTCAAATACACATATGACCTAAGCTTGGTGCTCAACAAGCCATCTAAGAACAAAGCCACTTGCTTGGCTGGTGTGGGTAACTCAGGCATCGGGCACCTCTCTAGGTATTGCCTAAACATTCTTCCTGCTAGTCTGACCGTCTCTTGAGGTGTTTGCTTGAAGCTATGAATTAGTGAGGAAGTGTTGTGCCTTATACCACTCTTAGAAAACTCAATGATAAATGCTTCTAGGAGCTGGTCTATGTTTCTGAAATGCCTCTCGTTCAGTGGTTGAAACCACGTAAGGGTAGTGTTCCTAAGGGTTAGACCAAAAGCATTATATTGTGTGAATAGATCCTCTACATGTTCAGCTTTCAAGACTTGCCTAAATTCTGCCACATGGTCATAAGGGTCTCTAGTGCCATTGAAGTAATTCTTCATGGACTTCACCAGTTGAGTTGGCCTCAGAGTCCTAGTGTGTTCTCTCAGCCTTGGCAAAGGAAAACCATGAGCATCTCTTTGGTTCCTTGGGTCTCTAAATCTCTCGGTTTCTTCTCTATCCGTCCCCGTTCTCCTTCTTTCTCTTCCCTGCGGGTTGGCAAATCTTACTTCAGGTCTATCTCTACTTCTATCTCCTTGAGCTCCATGAGCCTGGGAGGTCCCGGCTCCTTGGTGACCATAGGACACATTAGACCGTGGTTGGGGAAAAACAAATTCACCCTTCCATGTGTAGGCATGTCTGCCATGCTCGGTGACCATGAAGATTCTCTCCGATGTATTGTCTAGGTATGTTACTTTGCCTGGGCTGTCAGGGTCTTTAAACTCATAGATTGTGAGAGCACTCACTTCTTGAGGTTGAGCAGGTTTATATCTCCAAAAGGCCTCATCGGTTTCTCGGTTTAAAAGCAAATCTATGCTTTTATTATCCTGTGGAATCCACTCTGGAGTCATGATTCTGGTCAAGACAGATTTACCACGGGGAGTTCTTGGCTCTCTTTCTAAATTCCCTTGCTCTATATCGCCCATGTCGGTCTCCGCAATCACATTTCCAAACTCATCTGTTCTATCAGGAAGAGTGGTGACTACATATATCGTCCCCTCTTTATCTAGGTATACTCCATTCTCAAACTTGACTACCGGGTGTTCTAGTCCATGGGGTTGATCGGGGTTCTTAATCTGGACCACAGATCTTCTCAGGCCGTCTTCGTAGATGCGAGCACCTAGACGATTAGTCCTGATGTATTCCAATTGAGTCTTGTAAGGTCCTTCTGGCTTTTCTAGATAAGCCACCCCTGAACTACCTGCTGGTCTCTCCATGTGATAGAACATTTCAGAATCACTTGTTTCTGATCGTGGAGTGTATGGGTAATCACTCAACTGCTAGGCCCAGGACCTAGCAGTGTGATTGACACTAGCTTCAGAAGATCTGAGGCTTTGTCTTTCTCGGCCTAAGTGTCTGCCGGACTTAAGGTTCATATGTCTGGTTTCTCTACCCCCTTGGTTCCAAGTACACTCTCGTTGCAGGTTAATTGGCACCAATCACTTTGTTCTTTTTAGTTGATTATTATGTTTATGATCTTGTATGATATCACGTCGTCAGGAATACTTAAGTGAATTTCGCACTTGATAAATGATCGATTTAAGTTTACTTTTGTCCCTTAGGGTTTTTGCACCTAAGATCTACTTAATGCTTGCACTTGGTTGATTAGTTCTCTTGGACTTAATTCGTGCCTAATGTTGTCCTAGTTAATAATTACCACACCTAAGTCGTACTTAGCCTAGGCTAGGAATTGACAAAGGAGGGTTGAGAGAACTTCCAACCTCAATCCTCTGGTTTCTCAAACCATTGCACAAACCCAGGAAGCCTTCTCCCAAGCTTAGTACTCACCCTTGCTAGCTTGCCCTGGAATACCTTGAGTGCATGCACAGTTCCTGCAAAATTTCACAAGTTAATATAGCTCATTGACCACAATGAATTGAAAGACACACATCAACAATTATGGGCCCCCCTTGGAGTAATTTACGGAACCCCAAAAATCTTAGGACCTCTCAGGGTTCAAGAGATCTCTCCCTGGTTTCTAGGTCTTTTGCCCACTCCTAAGGCTCTACTGTTACCCCAATGTGTCCAAAATTAGGCCCAAATATACCTCAATTCACTCCATTAATTTTCACTTTAAAATTTTATGCATTAAGCCCATGTATCGCGATAGGTCGGGTCGAGGTGTCGCGATACTTCGAGGTGTCGCGATAGGTCGGAGTGTCGCGATACTTCGGTGTGTCGTGATACTTCGGTGTGTCGCGATACTTCGAGGTGTCGCGATAAGTCGTGGGTATCGCGATACTTCGGTGTGTCGTGATACTTCGAGGTGTCGCGATACTTCGAGGTGTCGCGATAATTCATGGGTATCGCGATACTTCAGTGTGTCGTGATACTTCGAGGTGTCGCGATAGGTCGGGTTATGGCGAATTTTGTTGTTCTGTCTAGTGATCCTAGGAGCTCTAGGCTTGCGCAGTGTCCTGGTGCACTCAGAATTGTGATAGGGTGAATTTTTCAGAGTGTCGCGATAGCTCGAGCTCGATGCCTTGGAGTTTGCGCAGACAAGATCCGTACTTGTTGAGCTTGTTGGAGATGATGATGGAGTTGCAACCTGCAAGAAACATGCAAAAAACACACACAAGCAAGAACACATACTCGCTCTCTCTCAAACTCGCACAAAGCAAATGAGGAAATGGTTTGGAAATGAGAATATAAGGTGAAGGAGATGAAGGTGGAGATGAAGATGGAGATGGAGATGGAGAAAAATCAGAAATTTACCTACTACTTACCATTCCAACGCGTCCTCTCTACGTCTTACCATCACACGCTCGTCCTCAAAGCTCGAATCCCCGACAACGGCGCCAAAATTTGATGTAGCTCAGTGATGAGTAACACCTCCTTTAATGTCAATCCGGGAAGACATGAGGATGGTATGAAGACCGCGAGCAAGTGAAGGCACAAATGTGTGAGTGAGAAGCACACAAACATGCACACACATACACACACACGCACACACATGGCAAGAACAAAGAGCGTAAGACAATGAAATCACTTCTATTACCACCAAGTTCTCATACAAGCTCAAAACTACAAGAAGCTAGCCCAAAAATGAGCTCTCTAGCTCTATTTATAGTTTTTGACTAGCTTTGGTCCTGTCCAGACCTAGTGTCCGGCCTAGTTAAAAATTAGGTTCCAGGGCTTATTCGAGGGCTCAAACGAGATCTAAAAAATATGAAAATTGGCAGGCCACTACTTCTAAGGCTCCCCAAGCTTGAGGACTCCTCGGCTTGTACAAAATGGAGCTACAAAAAGGTGAAACGATATTTATAAGGGTTTTCAGTGATGAGAATCACTTTTAACATGGTGTAAGGTTTGGAAAAATTTAATGGGTTGCCTTAGTGCTAGATCTTCATGTATGCTCGTACTTGCTTCATCTGCCAACAGTGCTCCTCTTTGAGTGTGACAGTATGTGAGAGAGCTCTCTTCCTTATCTCCTTCCTAGTGACATGGTACCAGAGCCAGTGTGGCTATAGAGAACTCATGGAGAATGCCAACAGTGAAGAGTATGCCAGAAGGCATGGAGAAAGCCTGATTCACAAATGGCCTTAGATTTTTACAAAAATTGGTGTGAAGGAAGAAGGTGTCAAAATATTTTCAAGAGTTATCCCTTTAGGGTCACTTGTTTTTGTCAAATTTCTGTTTCGAAGCCATCTCATCCTCCATTTCGAGCCCACAAGGTGGGGCCCACAAAAAATAAGGTCAATTTGCAAAACTATAACTTGGCTTCTATTCAAAAACACTTAAATATTGACCGTGTTGTTTTCAGTTCATCGCAGCCAATTTTAAGCAATTTCATATACCTTTGATACACAAAAACTATGTTTTTCTGAGATCGAACTATCATGGCATAGGTGTATAGTGTTGAAGCAGAAGTACTGCTTGTAGTGTTTTTGCAGTGTTGTGAATTTCTACAAAAATGGCAAATGCGGATGGAATGAGTCAGCTTATGTGCAATAAGCTAGACAAGAACAACTTCCATGCTTGGAGATTTAGAATTAAAAATTTCCTTATGGGAAAAGGCTACTAGAAGTACATCAAAGGAGAAAACGATACTGCTTCGCAATTACTAGAGAGAAATCGGACTGCATCCAATTAAGAGCATATGAAGAATGGAATCAAGGAGCATTAAATGTAATGTATTGGCTATTTTTTAGCATATAGGATACCATTATCGGGCATATATAGGATGCCAAGACCCTAAAAGAGCCTTGGAACAGTTTGGTCACATTGTATGAGACCAATACAATGGCACGGAAATTGCAACTCAAGAACATGCTACATACACTGGAGAAAAAAGGCATGTTGATAATCACTAGCCCCTAAAAATCAAAAGCATATGTGAGTTACTTGCATCTATTGGCATGAATATAGATGATGATCATAAGGTGGAAGTGTGCCTTTGTGTTTAGGAGATGCATATAAGAAGTTCAGAACTTCTATATAGACTAGGGAAAATATTTCAAATTATGTTGATCTAGTATCCATGTTGATTATTGCAGAAAACGATCTTGGTGAGGATTCAATCTCCCAAGGAAAACCTAGTTCTCATCATGTACTCTACTACGGCAGAGGAAGAGGCAGAGGTAGAGGCTTCAAAAGTGGAAGACGACACAATAACCAAGGCCAAGGTCAACAACAGAATCATGCATGAGGTAGAGGATAGTTTTGAGATAGGGGGCACTACAAGGAATACAGGTGCATAGCGACAGTTAAGGCGACACAATTTCATCGCTATAAAATTGCAATAAGCATGGCAAGAAGCATCAAGCATGGACCATTGTTTAAACGACAAGCAAAACGACATTTTTATTGACATGTGGCATGACGGGATGTGCGATGCTCGTAGTGAGCATCGCTAAAGCGACGATTTAAAAGTGTTTCATAAGCGACGCTTTTTTGCATCACATAAGTGACGGTAAATAACGTCACTTATGTAACGCCAATTGCAGTGCTTTTTATGATGCCTTACCATCACCTACACGATGGCTTTTTGATGAAAAAAAATAAAATGTTGGAGGCTCTTTGATCCGCATCTTCACGCATCTAATCGAAGAGCTCTCCAATGTTCACAATTGCACTACGCTTAAGAGCTGAAACAATCGCTTGTTGAATTGCTGTCTAATCTCTATCTTATTGTCTCTCTCTATCTCTATTTCTCTCTTTCTACCTCTTTCTCTCTTTGAATTATCTCTCTCTCTCCCTCCCTCCCTCTATTGCAGGTTATTCAAGAAGCTAACCAAGCAAAAAATATGGCTAACTATTGTAAGTACAATTTCCATTCTTTTTATATCATTTGAATTGTGTTATTTTCATTAGTTAGCATACTCACACTTATTGATATGCACATATACACTTATACATGATGAAGATGCATGTTCACACATATACACATGCACATACACACACATACATGTGCACATACACTTACACATACACACACATACACATGCATATGCACAAACACTTCTACAACCACATAAAAAGACTTGCATGCATGCATTATTGCATATATATATATATATATATATATATATATATATATATATATATATATATATATATATATATATATATATATATATATATATATATATATATATATATATATACATGCACACATTAACATATACTTAAATACATGTATATGCACATCCACATGCATGCACATGGATGAAAATGGAAATGCATCCACACGCACATGCATGTTTCATACATATACACATGCATGTACATACACTTGTATATGGTTATACACATACACATACATATGCACATATGTATATATACACACACATACACATATATACACATATATATGCACATACGTACACACACATATACACATACACACACATGCACATACATACATATACACATATACATGCACATACACACATATACACATACACTTACACATATACATGCACATACATATACACACACATATACATGCACATGCACATACACATATACACTTACACATGCACATGAACATATACACATGCATACACATGCACATGCACATACACATGCATACACATATTCAGTTACTCATGCACATGCACATACATGCATATACACATATACATATGTACATACATTCATATACACACACATATTACACACATATACATGCACATACGTACATGTGTAAATGTGTATATGTGAATATGTATGTATGTATATGTGAATATGTATGTGTAGCTCAAGCGTAAGCACCACCTCCTTTACTTGTCAATCCGCGGAGACGTGAGGACCGGTATGAAGACCACGAGCAAGTGAAGGCACAAGTGCGTGAGTGAAAGCACCCAAACATGCACACACATACATACACACACACGCGCACAAAGTAAGATCAAAGAGAGGAACAATGGAAAGCTTAGATTGCAAAAGAGTTCTCTTAAAAAAGTTCTATTCTCTAACAAGCCAACCTCAAAAATGAGCTCTCTAGCTCTTTTTATAGTTTTTTGACTAGTTTTGGCCCTGTCCAGACCTAGTGTCCGGCCTAGTTAAAGATTAGGTTCCAGGGCTTATTTGAGGGCTCAAACGAAGTCTAAAAATTATGAAAATTGGTAGGATGATAGTTCTAATACTCCTCAAGCTCAAGGACTCCTTGGCTTGAACAAAATGGAGTTACTAAAAATAGAAAATGGTATTTACAATGGTTTTTAGTGATGAAAATCACTATTTTTGTAGGGGATTCTTCTGAAAATTTGACATACACTTCTTGGAGCTCCCTACTTGCTCCCTTTCCTTGTGTGTCCACCTTTTGATGTGCTTCCATGCTTTTGTCCTTGACTTTGAGCTTCAACACTCCCCCCCCTCTCGAGTCTGTCGTCCCTGACAGACCTTTGTTGTAGTGGTTGTTCCAAGTAGTGCCTTGAGAGGGAGTGTCCCTTCTGTATGAACAAAAGTCGTCTGACTTCCAGATGTGGCAGGGTTGGTTGTCTGGTTCTTCATCTATCATTGCGAGTCTTTGCAAGTTGTAGTTTCATGGTATGTGCTTCTTCCTTGGAGTCCAGCATGACGGTGTCGTTGTGAGTCTCTGTTGATGTTTTCTAGATCTTCCAAAGTTGATGTTCATAGTAGTCATGCCCAGTACTCATAACCCCTATTGAGTGATGGGTAAGTGTGTTCGTGCATGGGTTGAGGAAAATAGGTGCCTTGTGCACGGCCTTGTAATGTGGCCCTATGAATGCTTACTTGGGAAATGCATTGGAAGAAGTATGGTGCAAACATTGGGGGCTTGAGCTAAGTGCTCAAGGGTATGCCGACGAAGAGGTTTCCTAAGCTATCAAGGTTATGATGATTCCAGAGTAAAGATACTTACCATGGAGAAGGTCGACCGATGTTCATCTCTTCGTGTTGTACACTTGGCCTTGGTATGGAACGTTGTTGATGAATGTCCGTGTTGATGGTCCACTGATGAGATTGTGTGAGTGGCTAATCCTGTCTCCTCTTTTCAAAGCATCATTTGCCAAATACTGAGAATTGAATTTCTTTATATTCCTTGGCAGACAACATTGGGCAACTACACCAAGCTTAGTTTCACATATTCTCTTTAGCTCACCATACGCAGGAGTCTTCTCCTCTAGAACTACCCTTTGCAGATATCTCCTTGAATGCTCTCGTACATGAAGTAGTTAAGCATCACTCAAGTTGCAGACCTTCAAGCTCTTCATTCCTACCATGGTAAGAGAAAATCATAGTTGTAGATGCCATGTTCATGCCAAGTGCTTGCCATCTACCAGATAAGGCAGCAATAATATCATCTGCTAGCCGAGACACACTTCTATCCAAACTGATAAATGCCCAGTAATCAATAGTTCCATCTTCAACTAAGCATGTCTCATTCCTGTTCCATGAGCGAAACCTGGGACTAAGTTTTGACTCTTTTTTTTTTTTTTGTTTTAATGTCACACACAAGAAGAGAGATGTTAGTATCAGAAAAAATAATTGACATATGTCAATGTGCTCTTGTGCATGGGACTCTCAACTGTGTCTATGCACAACCATGTAATGTGGCCCTATATTAATGCATACTTTGGAAATGCATGACCTGAATGGTGCAAAAGACAAGGTTGCGCAAGGAGCACATGGTTGTCGCTCGTCGAGGCTTTTGATGTTATTTGCGGAGGTTGATGCCGACCTTGGTGGAGGTATCCATTGAGTCTCAAACTGATGTAATCCTCCTTATTGGAGTCCATTTTAGAACAGTATTTGGCACTGTAGAGATCACTTCAAGCGTCTTCCTCTTTGGATGCGTTCTGAACTGTGGTATCCAGTGTGGTTGGCGCTTTGGTTCGATGGAGGCTTCTTGTACTTTTGGCTTCCAAACTCTTCCTTTTTGCACGTCTTCCTACTATTCTTGAAGAGCTGATTTGATCTTCTTTCGGTCTCTGTACGTGGTTCTTACCCTCTTCTCTTTTTGGCTTCTTGGTTGAGACCTTTCGCATGTGGGAGAACATAGGTTGTTGTGGATGTAAGAGCTTCTTAGGTACCCACATTTGTAATTGCCCTTGTTGAGCTGCAGCTAACTTCTTAGGCACCCAAACTTGTTGGATACCTTGTGATTGAGCTTGTCCAAGCTGCTTTCTTCGTCTTCTGACTTGGTTGGCTTGCCTGGATGGGATTTGTGGGGGCAAGGCTGGTGGTTGCTCTCCTTTGCGTACCCAGATCTGCTTCCTGCTCGGAACTGCTTTCTTATCGAATGGTATCTTTCTATTTGGTGTAGCAGTTGTCGTGAACGGTTGTGTTCGCTTGTGTGGTAGACTCACTACTGTGGCTACTTGATTCTTTGGAGAAGAAGAAAGATCCACCCGCCTTCGAACCTGTTCTTCCACGATTGACTCCTTCTGCATCATAGAGCTTTTGACACATACAACATCTTCTTTCATATGATTAGTCTTGGAAGAACTAAGAGAGTGTGTGGTGCCATGATTTAGGAGCATGCAGTTCTCTAATTCTAATGTAATGCATTGTTCATGTACCCAAACTTGAAGAATTTGACTTCTTAGGTTTAAGTTAACTGCATGGTCATAGATCCAATCTTGACCCAAGACAAGTGGTTCTGTAAGGTTCTCATCTTGACATACTAGCGCTTTGACTTTCATTGGAACATCTTGAAGGTAGATGGGAAGTTCCACCTTGCCCAAACAAGGGGTTTCCACACCTCCCAATCCTATGAGATAAGCTTCTATGGGATTGATGTTCAACTGCAAGTCTTGGCAGTAGGAAAGTCTAACTGCACTACTTGCTGCACCTGAGTCAATCAATGCTTTCACCGTCCTTGCACCCTTCCCTTGTCCTATCTCGATGGTCACAAAGGGTCTTCGGTCAATGACCTGAGAAGTCGCTATGCCTGACTTTTGACACATATCCATGTGATATTTTGGGGCTTTTGAGTTGACATCTAGGCCTAATCGCCTTAACTTATTTCGCCTAATACGCTCTCTCGCCTCTACCTGTGCTTCTTCTCTCACTCTTAACTCCTCTTCTTTTCGCTTCTTAGCAGTGTTGAGTCTCATTAGCATATCCTCAGTAAGAGGTTCTTGATATAGCTTGACTCTACAACCACTAATATAGTTTGGCAAGATATCTCCTTCTAGAGTGGCCAACTGAACTGCACCACTAGTGGAAATTCTATTAATGATCATGGGTCCGTATCCTCTTTTTTCCAACTTACGGGCATGTTGTTTTAGTGTGTATACCAACACTAGATCTCCCTCTTTCAATCCCTTATCCTTGATGTGTGCATCAAAGTATGCCTTTTGCCTCTTCTTTGCAGCGTAGATGCCTGCTGCCGCTCGTAGCCTCGTCTCACCCAAGCGTTCGAGATCAAAGATCCTAGAGGACAATTCATGCCCATTCCACTCATACTCTTGTGCTACTTTTAAGGCAGGGATTAAGAAATCTAATGGTAGCACAGCGTTCTGTCCGAAGACCATCTGAAATGGGGTGGCGTTGAGTACCGTTTTGTAGGCAACTCGATAAGCCCAAACAGCATGATGAAGTTGTTTGTCCCAATCAGAGCGTTTATTATTTACCAGTTTTGTCAATACGTTATAGAGGATCTTATTGGTACTCTCGGCTTGTCCGTTAGCTTGTGGGTGATAAGGGGCAGACTTTTTATGTATCACCAAGAATTCTTGGAGAAGATTTTCAATGACCTCATTCAAGAAGTGTGTGCCTCTATCGCTCACTAACTCTATTGGTAGCCCATATCTCGTGAACACATTCTCGAATAAGAACTTAGCCGTCGTCTGAGCATCATTCTTTGTTGTGGCTTTCACCTCTACCCACTTTGTAAGGTAATCTGTGGCTACAATAATATACTCTGCATGGGATTTTCTAGCAGGGGGATTAATAGGACCTATGAAGTCTATGCCCCACTTGGAAAATGCACGCCCTCCCATCATTGGCCTCAAGGGCATCTCGTCTTTTCTAACTGGATATTGTGCACGTTGGCATGTGTCACATTTCTTCACGTAGGTATGTGCGTCCATATGAAGAGTGGGCCACCAAAGTCTTGAGAATAGAATGGTCTTGATTACTCGGTCAGGACCAAAATGTCCACCTGCAACACCGCTGTGTGTAGTTTCTAAGACTTTCAAATAATCTGATTCGTGAACGCACAGTCTTAAGTAACTATCTTTGTCTCTTCGGTATAGGTTGTCTCCTACTAGGGCATAGCCTTGAGCCTCTTGCTCCATGCTTCGTCTTCTTGCTAGACTAGCCTCTTTGGGTAATCTTCCCGACCTCATAAACTCTACCAATGGAGCACTCCAATCTGGAATTAATGACACTTGATAAAGGGTCACATGCTCCACTGGGGGTCTCTCTCTGCACATTGGACAATTCTTAATCCACTCATGTATTTCTTTGTCCATGCTAGGCCAATACACTCCTAAACGTTTTAGATTCTGCAATGTGCGTTGTTTAGAATAGTGATTTCCTAGCAATCCTTCATGAGCTTGCTGCAACCAACTATTATGTTCATCATCCTCGACACAACAAGCTAATACGCCCTCCGTATCTTGTTTGTACATGCTTCCTGCCAATATGTGATATTTTTGTGATCTTACAATTTCTTCTTGTGATGTTTTCACATTCTTATTTGCAGGGCCGAAGGTTAGGACTGGTACCAACTTATTTGCCCATTTAGGAACAACTTCCAAATTGAACAGATAAGCATCAGGTAGTTCATCAGACACTCCTTGTTGTGACTCTCCTGAAGTGATGCGAGAAAGGTGATCTGCCCGAAGGTGGGTTCTACCTTTCCTGACAACAACTTCAAAGTCATATTCCATTAGTAAGAGGAACCATCTTACTAAGCGTCCAGTATTGCAAGGTTTATTGACCAAATATAACAAAGCTTGATGATCAGTGAAAAACTTGAACTTGTTGGCCAATAAATAGTGTCTAAACTTCTTCACAGCATATACCATGCCTAAGCCCTCTCGCTCAGTTATGGTATAGTTTCGTTCAGCTGCAGTGAGCTGTCTACTAGCATATGCTATGGGCAAATCTAAGTTTCCTTCACTTGTGGGTTGTGCTAGCACACATCCTATGGCATGATTGGATGCATCCACATGGACATGGAATGGTTTATTCCAATCAGGAGTGGTGAGTATTGGTGCCGTGCACAAACGTTTCTTCAGTTCGTTGAAAGAATTCTCGCATTCGTCGTTCCACTCAAAATTAGACAACAAGGCATAAAGGGGTCTAGCTATGATCGCGTACATGTGGATAAACCTACGGTAGTATCCACAATGGCCCATAAAGGCTTGTACCTCTTTAATATTCCTTGGCCTTGGTAGCTCTGCTATGGCTCGTACCTTATCTTCATCTGTTGAGATTCCATTCTTAGAAACAATATGACCTAAGATTTTACCTTGACGCACCATAAACACACACTTTTCTGGGTTCAGACACACTCGATATTCTCTACACTTGTTGAAGATTTGTCTGAGCTCAGGGATGTGAAACCTTCTTTCTTGGGAATGAGCACATAAATCATCCACATACACTTCTAAGCTCTTTCGCAAGAACTCTTTGAAGACATGACACATGAGCCTTTGGAATGTTGCAGGTGCATTGGTGAGCCCAAATGGCATCACACGAAATGCAAAGATTCCCCACTCTGTAGCAAAAGCTATTTTGTGTTGATCTTCTGGGGCAATTGCTACTTGATTGTAACCTGAAAATCCATCAAGGAAGCTATAAACTTCCTTGCCTGCAACATGCTCCAATAGGTGTTCTGTGATTGGAAGTGGATAACTATCTCTAATCGTAGCGGCATTAACTTTTTTAAGGTTAATACACACTCGCAACTTCCCGTTCTTCTTGGGTACCACAACAATGGGGGACACCCATTTGGTATGCTCAATCTCATAGATGAATCCAGCTTCAATCAACCTATCAATTTCTTCTTTTATTTTGGCTGCATAGGTATCATTATATGTGTAGGGCTTCTGTTTGGTGGGCTTAGCATCAGCAGTCATGGGGATAGTATGAGAGCAAATTCTTGGATCTACCCCTTTCAAGTCTCTATAGTGCCATGCAAACACATCCCTATATTCCCTTAATAGAGCTATGAGCTCCATTTCTTCTCTTGCACTTAGGTCATCTCCTATATATGTGCATCTCTCTTCGTTCTCTTCAATGGTCACTACAATCTTCTTGTTCTTTTCTTTATTATCATATGATTCTCCTATGATGGCCTCTCTCTTAGGCATTCGTACCAAAATTTTGCGGTCGTCAACTTCATATTTCTTGAAGTTTTCTGGTACTTCAAACAATGATTCCTCCTCTTCTTGTTTCACTGCTTTTCTTTTCTTTTTCTTTTGACTACTCTCACTTCCATCCTTTGAGTTTACTGTTTTAATACTTGTGAGAGGTTCTTCTTCTTTCTGGGTGAACACTCCTATATCTTCTAGATAGTGCTGCTCTAAGTTAAAGCAACTATCCATCACAATAGACTCCAGATCATCGTCATTCTCTTCTTCTTCTATGACATCACTAGGGTCACATTCTTCTAGCAAGGGTTGACACATGAACACTGAGATATCATAACCCTCCTCATCACAATGAGGTGTCCACTGTTCCTCATTGATAGCAATGTCCATGGTGGCTAAGATTTCTGGCCAGCCATGAGGCTCAAACTCCTCATCTGGAAAGATCATCGGTGTGTAGGCTGGGTCTCTAACTGGTCTATCTCCTAGCGAAGTTCCTTCTTCTCTTGCCTTTAAACGTTTTTCTTCTTCCTTTGCGACCTTGCACATCCACAAATGAGTATCTTCATGCAGCCATGATGGATCAGGTGAACTTTCAGAATGCAAAGAGATGGAATCTTCTTTCGCTTTGTGGATAGAATTCCACTGTAGGGGTGGTACATCTCTGAAGGTGTAATCCTTCAAATTGACCTTGGTGGTGACCCCTAAGTGCTGTAAGTACAAGGAGTTAGTTCCCCAATCCTGTACTATTTGCAATTGTCGTAGGAAGGGTCTTCCTAGGATCATCTCATAGACATTATTTTTCTCAAAGTCACATATAGCAAATGTGTGCTCAAACTCTACACCACAAGTGGTTAGAGTGATCCCATCTAGCAATCCTAGAGGTCTTTCAAAATGACCATCAGCCATTTGAAGCTTCATTCTAGTTGGTCTTAATGTGGGCTTGCCCCATTGCTTCCACAAGGAGGTGGTCGCAATAGCAACACCAGCACCTGAATCTATGATTGCTTTGGTTGTGTAACCTTGGTAGGTGATTGGAAGATAAGTATTACCTTCTTCACCCTCACACATGTCCCCTATTTTGTCTAGAGGTATCTCTGGTACCCTTTGCTTGGAGCCTGCTTTTGGTATGTTGGAATCAAGTTCTGGAACCTGATCCTTCACATGATTCCAAAGCTCAGGTTTTGCTTTGAGCAGCTCTTCTACAGTGAGATGACACTGAACCTTAGTGTTCTTCACGACATCCGTGTTCCTTGGAACCACTGAGTCTTCATTTCTTACTAGTATTGTGGGAGCTCTAATCTGGAGAGATTCAGATTCCCATGGGCCTGGAAATTGAGGCAGTTCTTCTAAGGTATTAGATTCAAAATCTAACCTTTCGTCTTCTTGTTGTTCTGCTTCATCTCCGTAAATAGATGGAATGTCTTGGGGAAATTGATCATGAAGATCATCAATCTCAGGAATAGGAGGGGAATTACCCTTCTCCTTGGCCCATTTCTCTTCTTGTATTTCCCGCAAGAATTCTTGAGAGTACTGTTGAATTGAAGGAGGTATTCCTGGATCCGTGGAATTAGGAACATAAGCTCCCATTGGTGGTGAGCTTCCTCTTTCAATAACTGGTTGAGCCTGTGGAGGTAAAGAAACTTGTGGTTTGTTTACGAACTGCTCTAATCGTTCTAGTAAGCCCTGGAAATGCAAATCCCCTTTGACAGAGTTTGTCTGATTGAACTTTTGACTAGTCTCAAGTATAGCTTGAGCTTGTTCTACCATTTTCATGCACATTTTCATCCGTTCAATCTCTAAGTCCGCTCTAGGGTAACTCTTGTCTAGGTTTGCAGCTGTAGGCCCTTCTTGAAGTCGAGCTTGGTAGGCCTTGAACATCATGTCCAAGCCTTCTGGGGTTGGATCTGCAAGAACAGACCCTGGTTGTGGTCTATTTACAGTGGGTGGTGGGGTGCGATGGGGTGGAATGGATGGAGTTTCGGCATGCGAGGGGTTTTGAGATGCAATGTCTTCTATTTTTGTTTTTGCATCTTTCAAGCTTTCTTCTAGTTCCGATAACTTTTTATTCCACTTACGATTGGCCTTTTCTGTGGTATCCTTCCATGTTCTTGTTTTCCTCTTACTAGGCTCTCCTGATTCACTCGACTCCGATTGCTCTGCTGGTTTATCTTGTTTTAATGCTTGTGCCCTAGTAACTGCCTGTATAGGTGCCACATTACTGCTACTTGAACTTGAATCCGCCACTAAGCCTACCACATTAATGGGTGTAATCTTGGGTGCGCTGGAGGGGTTTCTTGGACAATCTCTAGGGAGATGGTCTTTGCCACAATTAGGGCAAAAAGCCTGTATTGTGATAGCCTGTCCTTGACTCGGAGATGATGGGTGGGGATAGTCACGAATGAAATGATCACCTTGACATCTAAAACAAGATCCTCTAGGGGCTTGTGGTCTCATTTGTCTCAATTGGGGCCTAGGGTTAGAATTTGTGTACATGACATTGGAGTATTCTAGCTCCCAATTTTGCTCCATAGGTGGTGCCTCATATTGATACGAGTAAATCTCACTATGTTCAGGTGACTCTGTGTAATACGCATGTGGACTACCTTCATGGGAGTAGTCTGAACTATGAGCATGAGAGTCATTATCTGGTATCAATGGGGTTAGTGGCACCAAAGCTCTATTTGGATTTTCCTCTCCCACAGCATACTTGACTGGAATCACGTTGGCAGGAGTTGGTGGTTGGTTTCCCAAGACAGGTTGTGGCCTATATGGTGCCTGATATTGCTGTTGTGGTCTATAATATGGCTGTTGGTATTGGTTTTGGTACCTTCCTGGTTGGTAAGGTTGTTGATAATTCTGTCTAACAGCTTGCCTATTGTAGGGACAATCTTGAGCCGTGTGGTTCGTATATTTTCTCTCAATAGTGCAATATGGAGCATTCCTTTCTCTAATGTTTTGGTTTTGCATTGGGCATACATTAGCCATGTGGTCACCTCCGCAAGTATAACACCGATTCACTGAAGTGACTCTCTGTATTTGTTTATTTTGGACTCCCAGCTTCTTGGCAACTTGCTCAGCTATCTCATCTATTTCCGTGGAAATTTTTGAAGTATGACTAGTAGAACTATCAGAATCCTTATAGAGTTTGGACAATCCTAACTCCTCACCCAAGTTATCTTCTATGTCTATGCACGTCCGCACACACTCTTCGATGGATCTAGGTTCTTTCAAGTACACATATGATCTTAACTTTGTGCTCAGTAAGCCATCTAAGAACAAAGCCACTTGTTTGGCTGGTGTGGGTAACTCTGGAGTAGGGCATCTTTCTAGGTACTGTCTGAACCTTCTACCTGCTAGTCGCACTGTTTCTTGGGGTGTCTGCTTGAAACTGTGGATCAGGGACGATGTGTTATGCCTGATACCACTCTTGGAAAATTCTACAATGAATTCGTCTAGCAGTTGACCTATATCGCGATAATTGCGACTACTCAGTGGTTGAAACCAAGCTAAGGCAGTGCCCTTAAGAGTCAAGCCAAATGCCTCGTACTGGGTGAACAAATCCTCAACCTGTTCAGCTCTTAACACTTGTTTGAACTCGGCCACATGATCATAAGGATCTCCTGACCCGTCAAAATAATTCTTCATTGCCTTGATCACTTGAGTGGCTCTAAGGGTTCTTGGGTGCTCTCGGGGTCTAGGCAATGGAAAATCATGTTCATCTCTTTGTTGCCTATGTGCTTGATGTCTCTCTCTTTCAGGTCTTTCATTTTCAAATCCTGATCTATTCCTGCCTACGGTGTGTGCAAAACTTACCTCAGGTCTCTCTCTAGCTCTTTCTCTCTGAGCTTCATGAGCGTGGGATGATCCTACTCCTTGGGGGCCATGGGAAACATTGGATCTTGGTGGGGGGAAAATCAATTCATTCTTCCAAGTATATGCATGTCTATCATGTTCTGTTACCAAGAATATCTTCTCTGATGTGTTATCCAGGTAGACAACTTTGCCTGGTATCTCAGGATCTTTGAATTCATAGATGATAACTATGCCCAATTGGCTAGGTTGATCTGGCTTGAATCTCCAAAAGGCTTCCTCTGTTTCTCTATTCAAAAATAGTTCTATGCTTTTGTTGTCTTGAGGGATCCAGTCCGGAGTGATCACTTGGGTCAAAACTGACTTACCTCTAGGAGTCTGGGGTCCTTGTCCTACATTTCCTTGTTCTAGGTCTCCTATTTCATTCTCAGGAATGACATTTCCAAACTCATCAGTCCTATCTGGTAGGTTGGTGACCACATACATGGTTCCTTCCTTATCAATGTATGAACCCTCTTCGAACTTGACCACCGGGTGTTCAAGTCCAAAGGATTGATCTGGATTTTTGAGTTGGACCACTGATCGCCGCAGACCATCCTCATAGATGCGAGCACCTAATTGGTTGGTCCGAATATATTCCAACTGTGTCTTATAGGGACCTTCTGGTGTTTGTAGATGGGCAATCCCTGAGCCACCTGCAGGTTTTCCCATACTAAAAGACATTTCTGAATCACTTGTGTCTGAACTTAGTAAAAGATGACCACTTAGTTGTTGTGCCCAAGACTTGGATGTATGGTTGACACTAGCCTCAGAAGATCTAATGCTTTGTTTATCCTTGCCTAAGTGTCTACCAGATCTCAGGTTCATAAGCTTTAGTCAAGAGTCCAAATTTTCCCCTTGGTATGGTTCAAAATTCTTTGGAGTCCCCTTGGTTCCCTAGTCCCACTTGAGGGTCAACTTCAAATTATCCTATCTCAAAATCAACGCGCTATTCTTGAAAAAAACAGTTGAGGTCGTGTAGGATTTGAAACGAGCTTTCCAACGAGCTATAGAGCTCAAAAAATGGACTTTGGATGAAAAAGTTATGCCAATTCAGGCTCCTGGGGGTCAAAACAGGCAAACAGGACCTTTGGAGAAAATCGCGATTTTGTGAACTTTCAGAGAATCGCGATTTTGTGAACTTTCAGAGAATCGCGATTTTGTGAACTCAGAAAATCGCGATGTTGAGCACAAAATCGTGTTTCTGAAAATCGCGATGTTGAGCACAAAATCGTGTTTCTGAAAATCGCGATGTTGAGCACAAAATCGTGTTTTTGAAAATCGCGATGTTGAGCACAAAATCGTGTTTTTTGAAAATCGCGATGTTGAGCACAAAATCGTGTTTCTGAAAATCGCGATGTTGAGCACAAAATCGTGTTTCTGAAAATCGCGATGTTGAGCCCACTGAAAATCGTATTTTCTCAAAATCGTGTTTTTGACAAGAAAATCGCGATGTTGAGCACAAAATCGTGTTTCTGAAAATCGCGATGTTGAGCACAAAATCGTGTTTCTGAAAATCGCGATGTTGAGCACAAAATCGTGTTTTTGAAAATCGCGATTTTGACTCAGAGAATCGTGATTTACAAAATCGTGTTTTTTCACAAAATCGTATTTTCTCAAAATCGTATTTTTGACAAGAAAATCGCGATGTTGAGCACAAAATCGTGTTTCTGAAAATCGCGATTTTGACTCAGAGAATCGTGATTTACAAAATCGTGTTTTTTTTCACAAAATCGTGTTTTTGGCTGAAAATCGTTATTTGTGAGAATCGCGATTTTGAGCCCGCTGAAAATCGTGTTTTTAGAAAATCGTGTTTCTTTTGATATGAAAATCGCAATTTTGAGCACAATCACAGAATCGCGATTCTGAGAATAACCACAGAATCGTGATTTTTTCAGCCAACTTTTAGGCGGGAAAACAGAAAATCGTGATGTTTCAAAAATTTTGAATTTTCACAGAATCGCGATTTTCATCACAGAATCGCGTTTTTTGGCGGGAAATTCAAATTTCTGAGCGCCGGCTATGGCGAGCTCCATATGAGCAGAAAATCATGAAGAAAACACTGCGCTTGCTCTCCCTTGCACCTCCTAACTCCTTCCCACACAATAATGCATGAAAAATGGTATGAAAATGGTGAAAATGCACTAAAAACAAGAAATTTCTATGAAGAAGAAGATGGAAGAAGGTGGAGATGATGATGATGATGAAGATGAAGAGGAAAAAACAGAAAATGAACTGAAATGACAGTTTTTTTTACCTTCCAACGTCGCAAATCTACGATCTTACCATCACAACGCTCGTCCTCGAAGCTCTCTCCCCGGCAACGGCGCCAAAATTTGGTGTAGCTCAAGCGTAAGCACCACCTCCTTTACTTGTCAATCCGCGGAGACGTGAGGACCGGTATGAAGACCACGAGCAAGTGAAGGCACAAGTGCGTGAGTGAAAGCACCCAAACATGCACACACATACATACACACACACGCGCACAAAGTAAGATCAAAGAGAGGAACAATGGAAAGCTTAGATTGCAAAAGAGTTCTCTTAAAAAAGTTCTATTCTCTAACAAGCCAACCTCAAAAATGAGCTCTCTAGCTCTTTTTATAGTTTTTTGACTAGTTTTGGCCCTGTCCAGACCTAGTGTCCGGCCTAGTTAAAGATTAGGTTCCAGGGCTTATTTGAGGGCTCAAACGAAGTCTAAAAATTATGAAAATTGGTAGGATGATAGTTCTAATACTCCTCAAGCTCAAGGACTCCTTGGCTTGAACAAAATGGAGTTACTAAAAATAGAAAATGGTATTTACAATGGTTTTTAGTGATGAAAATCACTATTTTTGTAGGGGATTCTTCTGAAAATTTGACATACACTTCTTGGAGCTCCCTACTTGCTCCCTTTCCTTGTGTGTCCACCTTTTGATGTGCTTCCATGCTTTTGTCCTTGACTTTGAGCTTCAACAGTATGTATGTGTATGTGTAAATGTGTATATGTGAATATGTATGTATGTGTAAATATGTATATGTGAATGTTTATGTATTTAAATAATTAGATTATTAATATCAAATACCATTATTTGTAGATTCCAATCAATCAAATGGAACTCCACCACCGTCTCTTAATCATGCAAGGACTATATACTATAAGTATATCAGACTTTTAATTTTAAATATATTTGATAGATACATAAGTGATATATTTTTTTGTTTCTTTTTATAACCAAATTATGATCAATCAGAGGGCACTCCACCACCTCCTACCCATGCAACGACTTCACATGTGTCCTCCGATAGGAATTATGATGAATTTTACTATTAAGAGCATATTGTATGTTGGCGTAACTCTTGCTATGGCACATATCAAAGACCACGATTGGAATGTATTGAACATGAGGTAGAGTATGGTACTTTTGAGCATGCACCATCACTTGGTCCACATGTTGGGTATGTATTTTTTCTATAAATTAATATCATTAGTTTATTTAAAACCCATATACAAAATCATATTATTGTTGATATACAGGAATACTTGCTCGATGATGATGATGATAATAATTTTTCTCATAATTTTAATATACCTCGTACATGTCATGGACTTGTTGTTCATCAATTACAAGCAGAGATTTATAGAAATCATCTACCTCCTGGTTTAGAAACTGAAATGGCTGGAGATTATCCATTGCCATCTCATGATTGTTCTCTAGTACAAACATATGATAGAAGAAGATATGGAGGATGGAATAGAGGACCACTTCCTTTAGATGGAGAGGTTTCCAACGTTTGGGGTAATCGCTTTATGATTGCTCCATCCACTATTACTAATGCTGGTCATGGTCTCTTTATTGTAGAGGATTTGTATGTGCCTCCGAACTCTGAAGTCACTCTTATGTTATTTTGTGATCCTATATATGGATGGGGAGATTGGCATTGACTTTCATGTTATGTTCAAAGCATGAGTACTTATGGAATATGCTTGAATGCAGCATCCCTTACTAGCAGAAGGATTTCACTTGCAAAAAATGAAAGATTATATACTGATGGAATACCTTACACACATGATAGCAGGTTTAATAAATAGTAGTCGAGGGTTACATAATAGTTCAAGGACTAATTGCACATTTGAGGAGCATGAAAATAATCATGAATCACCATACATGAGTAGAGATGTATCAAGATACATCGTTTTCAATGCTATTACTACATTACATGTTGGTGATGAATTATTAGTGAATTATGGATGGCGTAGACCTCCAAGAGCACCCTTTAGCTAGAGAGAGAATGAAGATTTTCTATCCATATTTAATTTTCTATCCATATTTAATAACTTATATATTTAATTTTATGCTTAAAGTTTACTTTTTATTCATTTATGGAATACTAATGATTTTTATTCATGTGTGTAGATTCCAACGTATGATGTTGATGATATTCCTCCACACCATTCACAATTGCCAGTAAGACCTCATTTATCAGAAGCTTCTATGAGGAGGCTATGCAAAAGTGATCCTCTGGAATATGCAAGGTTGAAAGATCTATATTCAAAAGAAGATAAAGTACAAGATTTGTGCAACAATGATGAAGATGATGGCACGGCAGATTTTAGCATTGATATTTCTAAAAATGCAAAATCTCTTCGAGAGGAATGTCTAAAGCATGTATATGAAAGAAGTCGTTTGACATGACTAAGTGCAAGTTTACTTATTCTCAACCTTCAAAGTCGTTTTGGATGGAGTAATGTATGTGTTTCAGCACTATTAAGTTATAATTTTCATTTTTCTATCTATTTATATATATACATGAATAAATATATACATATAAATACATGCATATATAGCATACACATAATTATACATGAATGCATACACACATATAAACATATACACACATACACATGTTGAGAGAGTAAGGTCAAATTATACATACCTCTATCTAATGAATATGCTTTGTCCATCTAGCCTTTAGAACTGTCCACCCAACCTTTAGAATCTTCCTCACACATTTGTTTCTCCTATTCTAGTCAACCTAATACCTGTGTTGCTAACTCTTTTAAGAACTTTGCATACAAATATTAAGTATCACTTAGCTATGGAGGTATTAGGTCGTTAAGAAAATGGGAGGACCAAATTTATCTTGAATATTTTGAAGGATGGAAAAATAATTTTAAAGGATGGGCAAAAAGAAAGCATCCATTCAATGCAGGTTTTTATTCTTACTTTAGCTAAGGTAAGAACAAGAACTTGCATTGAATGGACACTTTCTGTCCGCCCATCCTTTAAAACTATTCATGCACCTTTCAAAATCTTCAAGATAAATTTGGTCCTCCTATTTTCCAAATGACCTAATACCTCCATAGCTAATTGATACTTTATATTTGTAAACAAACATGTAAGCCTTAGTTAGCAAGGCAGGTAATAGATTGACTATAAAATGGGAGACAACCAGATAATTCAGCAGTCTACAAACCACAATAAACAAAAAGAGAATTAGAAATGAAATCAAATATACACAGCTACACATGCATACATACACATACATACATACACATATATATACACATAAACATACATACACACATGTTATGAGAGTAAAGTCAAATTATACATACCTGTATCGAATGAAGATATTTTTTCCATCTAACCTTTGGAATTGTCCGCCCAACCTTTAGAATCCTGACGTATCTGCTTCTCCTATTCTAGTCGACCTAATACCTACACAGCTAACTCTTTTATGAACTTTGCATACAAATATTAAGTATGAGTTAGCTATGGAGGTATTAAATCATTTGAAAAATAGGGGAAGTAAATTTACCTCGAAGAATTTGAAGAATGGAAGAATAATTTCAAAGGATGGGCAGACACAAAGTGTTCATTCAGTGCAGGTTTTTGTTTTTACCTTAGCTACAGTAAGAACAAGAACTTGCATTGAATGAACACTTCATGTCCACCCATACTTTAGAATTATTCATCCATTTTCCAAAATTATCGAGAGAAAATTGTTTGTCTTATTTTCAAACAACCTAATACCTCCATAGTTAGCTGATACTTAATCCTTGTAAACAAATATGTAAGTTTTTGTTAGCAAGGCACGTAATATATTGACTATAAAACGGGAGACAGCCAAACAATTCAGTGGTCTAAATATGGAAGTCTGCAAACCACAATATAAAAAAAAAAATAAAAACGAAATCAAATATACACAGCTACACATGCATACATACATATACATACATACATACACATTCATACATGTGAAGAGATGGATAGGTATGTGCTTGAAGATGAAGAGGTGTTGCAAAATCCTTGATCTACACCAGCCAAATGAACTACAGGAGTATGTGGTGGGCCCTTTTAGCTTGTCAATGGATGTATAAGACACCCTATGTACCTTGGAAGATCACTCACAAAAAGATAGATCAAAACATATAAGTTGGAGTTAGCTCAGAGGTGAAGAACTTGCTATTTTTGGTTCATACACCTGTCCAGTGTTTTGCATAATTCTCTAAGCACAGCAGCAATTAGCTTAATTCCTCTTGGGGAACTCTAGTTAACTTAAAGAGCTAACTTACAAGAGTAATCTCATCAAAAATAATGAACCACACACTGAGAATGATGTTTAGCAACTGATGACATCATCCCAATTTTCATGGGCTGCTACAGTTTGAGACCAGTGAGCAGAAAAATGAACATAGCTCCAGATTTAAGAACCCAATGATTAGAAAATTTGTATGCTTTTACTAGACACTAAGCTGAATCCAACAAGCTTTAAATCATTGAATTTGGATAAGTACACACTGAGAAACAGCTCTGACAAGATGAGTAAAAAACTCGGGTACCTGACAGAGAAGTGAAAATGACAGACATGGTTAACTTCAACTGAGCATAACTGAAGGTTGCAATACCCAAATGAAATGAAATTTGATGAGCATATATTAGACTTATAGAGCTAACTTTACCAAGTTAAAGCATTGAAAATGATGCACCAAGCTCAGAGAAACCATCTCTGCAATCTGACTGAGAAAACTGAGAGTAATGGCAGTGAGTAGTACACTTCACAAGAGCATGGAAATATGAACTCAAATGATCATGAAAATGAAAGTATATTGCTTGTACAATACAATTGACTTACTGATACATATGTGTGCCTTTGAATCACACCTTGATATGGCATAAAGCTCAGCTCTTGGAGGTCTTCACATAGGTCTCTCTAACCACGACTAAAGCTACCATCTATTTATAGTTGAGTTTGGGAGGATAACTTCCCTCAATCATTCTCCAATCAATCAGTGATTGATTTGATTCTCTACCTACCACAAATCATGAATTCTTGGCTCCTCTTTCCCTTTTTGATCAAGTGGACTCAACCACTTAAGATTCTTTCACTTTTACATTAAGTAAACTCTTCGAAAGTTACAAGAGGTAGTTCACAAGTGAACTTTACATTGTCTTCATTTTAAGGCTTCTTCTATGACTTTGTGGGACTCAAGCCAATACTTAGGCTTGTCATAGACTTGCTCCAACAGCTCCCCCTCAAGCCAAGTATGCTTGAGGTCTTCAATCTTCCAAGATTACCTGTAAACCAATCATAGCCTTGAATTTGCAAAGCTTTGTACCATCCAATGCTTTCGTTAGAATATTTGCACATTGTTGATGAGTGAAACATATGATATTTGAATCTCTTTGCTTAGAACCTTCTCTCGTACATAGTGATAATGAACTTCAATATGTTTAGTACTTGCATGAAAAATAGGATTAGCAGCCAAATGAATAGAACTCATATTGTCACCATAAATAGTTGGAGTTCCAAACTCCAATCCAAGATCATTGAATAATGTCTTCATCCACATAGCTTCTTGTGTAGCTATGGCAAGACCTCTGTATTCAGCTTCAGTAGAAGAGAGAGCAGCTATGGGTTGCTTCTTGGATGACCATGAAATAAGCTTTGAACCTGCAAAGGTAAGATAACCTAAAGTGCTCCTTCTATCTTCCTTGGAGCCAGCCCAATCTGCATCAGAAAATAGCTTCAAACCTAAATCAGATACATAAGGATAATAAAGTCCTTCATTTATGGTTCCTTTGAGATACTTGAGAATCCTTTTGGAAGCATCCATGTGTGGTTTCCTTGGTGTGTGCATAAATTGACTTAGCACACTCACACTGTAACATTTATCTACTCTTGTCAATGTGGCATAGTTGAGACTACCCACTAGACTTTGATATGATGTGATGTCCTCTATGAGTTCACCTTCATGTGAGCTCAATTTGTGATTGACCTCCATTGGAGTACCTGCAATCTTACAATCTTGCATCTTGAATTTTGCCAACATGTCCTTAATGTACTTTCTTTGAGTGAGAAACAAACCATGATCTTTGTAGACAACTTCCAAACCTAGGAAGTAGGTAAGTGAACCCAAATCACTTATCTTGAACTCTTCTCTCATCTGATCTTTGATCTTCTTCATACCATCTACATCATTTCCTATCAATATAATATCATTTACATATACACATAGGTAGATGATCTCAGAATTACTCTTTTTGATAAAGAGTGAAGGATCTGCCTTGCTTGGTTGAAAGCCTTTGTCCTGCAAGAATGAAACAAGCCTGAAATTCCAAGCTCTTGGAGCTTGCTTGAGACCATACAATGCTTTGTTAAGTTTACACACATAATTAGGATAAATTTGATTCTCAAAACCAGGTGGTTGTGCCATATATACCTCTTATGTTATCCAACCATTCAAGAATGCATTCTTTACATCTAGTTGAAGTATCTTCCAATTCTTGGAAGAGGCAATACTAAGCAAAACCCTAATAGTAGGCATCTTTGCCATAGGAGAGAAGGTCTCCTCATAATCAATTCCCTGAGTTTGTGCAAAGCCTTTTGCTACAAGCCTTGCCTTATACCTGTTAATGGAACCATCATAATTCTTCTTGAGTTTATAGATCCATCTTGAGCCTATTACCTTCATGGATGAAGTCTTGGGCACCAAATCCCAAGTGTTGTTTTCTTAAAGTGCTTCAATCTCTTCCTTCATTGCATGCTTCCATTCTGATTTTTCTTTGGCCTCTTCAAAGGATGATGGCTCCTCTTGGTTTATGTCCTGTGCTATGTAGATAGAATGTTTAGTTACTAATGAGGTGTCAAACCCATACCTTTCTGGTTTTTTCTTTTCCCTCATAGATCTTCTTAGGCCATGATGTGATGATTCTGCCTCATGTCCAAGTTCCTGCAATTTTTCTTTACCTTTAGACTTCCATGGTTTGATCTTTTCCATCTGAGATTCTTCATCATCATCCGAGGTGTCTTGTTCTTCAATATTTGGTTGTTCTCTACCAAGCTTTGGAAAATCTTCTTTAAGCTCATATGGTAAATTGACCTTCCTGCATGAATCTTCATACCATGAATTGTTCTCATCAAAAACTACATCTCTGCTTACTAAGAATCCTTTGTTGGTAGGGTTGTATAACCTGTAGCCCTTTTGATTGTTTTCATATCTAATAAATACACACCTTTCTGCCTTTGGATCCATCTTGCCTCTAACCTGTGAAGGAACATGAGCAAAAGCAATACATCCAAAAATTTTACAATGATCTAAGCTTGGTCTTCTTCCATTCCAAGCCTCATATGGAGTCATCCCATCAAGGGATTTTGAAGGCAACCTGTTAATCAAGTGGTTGTAGATACAACCTCAGACCATAGATAATTAGGTAAATGCTTTTCATTTAACATGGACCGTGCAGCTTCAACAATTGTCCTATTCCTCCTTTCTGCCACTCCATTTTGCTCAGGAGTGTACCTTGTAGTTACCTCTCTTTTGATTCCTCTTTCTTGAAGAAAAGAATCAAACTCATGGGAGAAGTATTCTCCCCCTCCATCTGACCTTAGCCTTTTTAGTGATTTACCTACTTGATTCTCCGCAAGAGCCAAATATCTTTTGAAACATGAAAAAACTTCATCTTTGTGTTTCATAAAGAATAGGATAGTCCATCTGCTGCAATCATCAATAAAGGAGACATAATACCTTGATCCAGATATTGAAGCTTCCTTGCTAGGTCCCCATACATCTGTATGAACCAACTCAAAGAGATCTCCATGTATATAACCTTTCTTCATGAATGGTAACCTGTGAGACTTTCCGAATTGACATGCACTACACTTATAAATCATATGTTGTTTTGACAAATTAGGGAGTCCAAGTACACTTTGGTCCCTGCAAATTTGCTTCAATGACCTTTCACCAATATGTGCTAACCTTTTGTGCCATACTTCCAATTCTGTGAGTGTCTGACTACCATAATTAAAGAGAGCAATGTTTCTAGTGTCTTGTAGTTCAAATGTGAACAATCTACCTGCCTTTTCACCTTTCGCAATTCTTCTAAATCCTTGACTTGGATCTTCAACAAATGCTCCTTGCTTTTGTGAACCTGACTTGCAACCCTTTCTCTCCTATCTGCCCAACACTTATCAAATTCTTTGTAATGGTAGGGACATAGAGTACCTTACTGAGTAGATTGATGTTTCCATCAGGTGCTTTGACATTGCCTATTTTCTCCACAAGATGTCTTGTATCATCTCCTGTTTGTACCTCATGCTTATTCCTTGGATCTTCTAAATCTGATAGGAGTGCCACATTTCCTGCCACATGATTTGAACAACCTGAATCTATGTAGAAAACATGCTCATCAGATTTACCTTGTGGCATAGCCATGTTCATGATCAATAATGAATCCTCTTTGTTTGAGTCTTCTGTGTAGTTATTGAAGTCTCTCCTTCCTTTTTAGCCTCCTTGATAGTTTGAATGATTGTAGTTGTTGTAGTTACCATGATAATTGTTGAACCTTCCTCTTGAGTAGCCATAGCTTCCTCTATTGTATCCTCTACCTCTTTGACTCCTGGAATTCCTAAAGCAATTTTCAGTTGTATGATTAGTTAATCCACAAATAGGACATGAGTTGGAGTCTTGGGATCTCCCCCTGCCTTGTCTACCTCCTCTTCCTCTACCTCTGCCATGTCTTCCTCTACCTGCATAGTTAGCTTGATATGTACCTGCTTCATCATCCACTTTCTTTGCCTTTCCTTTGTTATCTTTGGACTTGCTTTTATAGTCTATAAAGCTAAAGATTGATTACCTTTAGAGCTTTCTCCATTTTTTATAAGCTTTGCCTCTTGAGTAAGTAGTTGTCCAATGAGTGTATTGAAATCAGGTACATGCATGTCCATGTACAAATCCATAGCTGTGGTGAATGCTTCCCACTTGTCATCTGCCTTCAAGCCATTGATGACCTGCCTTACAATTTGCTCTTCATCTATTACCTCTCCAATGATTCCCAACTGATCCGCTATGTCCTTGAGCTTTGTGACAAAATCAGTCACATTTTGTTTGGGAGCCTTCTTGAGAGTTGTGAAATACAGCCATAGTTGATGGTTCCTAGCTTTGGTACTTGAAGAGAAGAAGGCTTCAAGTGCATCCCACACTTCCTGAGACGTCTTACAATTTCTAATGTGAGGCAACAAAAAATCTAAGATAGAGTTGAGGAGATAAGACCTTGCAAGTGCATCCTTGGAGCACCATGTGCTCAATCTTTCTTGCTCTTCTTGTATTGGTTGACTTTTGTTCCTGAAACTTGGCATAACTTCATCTCCAGCCACATAACCATATAAACTTCTACCTTGGAGATAAGCTTCCATTCTTAATAACCAAGCTGAGTAGTTACCTCTGTCCAATTTGTCAATTGATGAAGGAAATCCATCTGCCATGTTGTCCAACCTTGCTCTGATACCACTATGAAGAGATGGATAGGTATGTGCTTGAAAATGAAGAGGTGTTGCAAAATGCTTGATCTACACCATCCAAATGAACTCCAGGAGTATGTGGTGGGCCCTTTTAGCTTGCCAATGGATGTATAATACACCCTATGTACTTTGGAAGATCACTCACAAAAAGATAGATCAAAACATATAAGTTGGAGTTAGCTTAGAGGTGAAGAACTTGCTATTTTTTGTTCATACACCTGTCCAGTGTTTTGCATACTTCTCTTAGCACAACAGTAATTAGCTTAATTCCTCTTGGGGAACTCTATTTAACTTAAAGAGCTAACTTTCAAGAGTAATCTCATAAAAAATAATGAACCACACACTAAGAATGATGTTTAGCAACTGATGACATCATCCCAATTTTCACGGGCTTCTACAGTTTGAGACCAGTGAGCAAAACAATGAACATAGCTCCAGATTTAAGAACCAAAAGATTATGAATATTTGTATGCTTATACTAAACAGTAAGCTAAATCCAACAAGCTTTAAATCATTGAATTTGGACAAGTACACACTGAGAAACAGCTCTGACAAGATGCGTTAAAAAGTCGGGTACCTGACAGAGAAGTGAAAATGACAGACATGGTTGACTTCAACTGACCATAACTGAAGATTGCAATACCCAAATGAAATGAAATTTTATGCGCATATGTTAGACTTATAGAGCTAACTTTACTAAGTTAAATCACTGAAAATGATGCACCAAGCTCAGAGAAACCATCTTTGCAATCTGACTGAGAAAACTGAGAGTAATGGCAGTGAGTAGTACACTTCACAAGAACATGGAAATATGAACTCAAATGATCATGAAAATGAAAGTATGTTGCTTGTACAATACAATGGACATACTGATACATATGTGTGCCTTTGAATCACACCTTGATATTGATGGGGGAAGTATCTCAACCCCTAAGCAACGACGAAGCGTGAATGACCTCCATAGGTATCCTTCTTTGACCTCTGCACACCAAAAATGCTCTTACTCAGAGCTTATGCAGAGAAATCCAGTGAGCTTTTGTAGACCTGTAGTAGACACCAAGAGCTTTCCAACAAGACAAATTTTACTTCAAATGGATGCTTACACAAAGAGAAACAATGTCTACAACATGAGCTAGTTGAATGCTCACAACTGCTAGTCAAGCAGAGACCTCACTTCACGCCAGCAAGCTTCTCTCAGAGATTATACAAAGAATGAATCTCAAACTTGGGTCAACTTTAGAGCACTCTAATAGCTACCCAATGACACAAAAATCATAGCAAATGGATAAATAGAGAAGGAGAACCAGCCCTTACAACAGAGAGCAAAATATTTCCAACAGAGCCTACACAAAGAGAGAGATATCAATCACACAACTTCACTAAAATGAATGTTGCTCCCAGCTTACTCAGAGAATGCTCCCGAGAATTGGTAAGCATAAAATAGACTCTTATAGCTATCCAATGAGACAAGAATTACATCAAATGGATACCATATGAGGGAGAACCAATGCTAACAACTCAGGGGTAGAGAGTTGCAACACTGCCTGCGCACACACATAGATATGCCTACTAAAAGAAAACAAACAAGCAAGCAAGGGGCTAGCTTAAGCAAGGGGCTTGCTTATCACAACTCCAGCACTTAGTGCTCACTTTACATGAGCTAAAACTCCAAGAAGATGGCCCAAAAGAAGTCGGGATACATGCTCCTTTTATAGTGAGAAGTGTGCCCCTAAAATCTAGGAACTACCTTTCCAAATCAGTCTCCTAACTTGGAGGAATTAGTTGAGATGACTTGGGGAGTGGTTGAGTGACTTTTCTTGATGGAATCTTGTGGCTTTTGGCTTCCTTTGATTGCTCCACATGTCCATAAAAGACTCCCCACGAATTTGTAGCTTGAAGCTTGACTTTTAACACTCCCCCTCAAGCTTCAATTCTTCGTCCTCATCCAAGCTCCTTCATGTTGATGCATTGCTTGAATTTTGAAATCTTCATCCCATCCAAAGCCTTTGTAAACATGTCGGCAACTTGGTCCTTGGTACCAATATGATGTACTGAAGCTTCCTTCGATATCACCTTTTCCCTTATGAAGTGATAGTGCACTTCAATATGCTTGGTTCTAGCATGATAGACAGGATTCGATGCTAGATGAATGCTACTCATATTGTCACAAAAAATTGGATATGTGTCAACCTGCAAATTAAGCTCCATAAATAACTTCTTAATCCACATTAGCTCACATGTGACTTGAGCCAAAGCTCTATACTCAGCCTCGGTGGAAGATAATGCCACCGTGGGTTGCTTCTTTGAAATCAATGAGATGATCTTGCTACCTAGCATGACTAGGTAACCACTTGTACTTCTTCTATCCTCCTTCGAACCAGCCCAATCGGCATCAGAATAAGCTTTGACCTGCATATCATCATCAAATGAATAGAACAATCCTTCATTTATAGTGGCCTTGAGATATCGTAACATTCTTCTTGCAGCTTGCAAGTGTGTAGTCCTTGGACTATGCATAAATTGTGATAACACTCCAACTCCATATGCTATGTCGGGCCTATTTATTGTGGCATAATTGAAAGATCCTACAATAGATCGATACAAGGTTACATCCTCTAATGGCTCTCCATCAATGGAGCTTAGCTTTACATTAACTTCCATGGGATTTGAAATAGGCTTGCAATGTAGCATCCCAAACCTCTCAAGTAGGTCTAGAATATACTTCCTTTGTATGAGCATAATACCTTCTTCTTTGTATACAACTTCAATGCCAAGAAAATACCTAAGATCTCCAAGATCAGAGATCCTAAACTCGTTTCCAAGCTTTGCCTTGATCTCCTCAATGCCCTTTGTATCATTACCTGTAATGATAAGATCATCTACATACACGCACATGTAGACTACAAGTTCTCCTCTTTGTTTGATGAAGAGAGATGGATCCGCCTTGCATTGATTGTAACCACATTTGATCAAATATTCCACCAATCTTTGGTTCCAAGCCCTTGGAGCTTGTTTTAGGCCATAAAGTGCCTTCTTCAACCTACAAACATGATGTGGAAACTCTTTATGAACAAAACCTAGTGGTTGCTCCATGTATACCTCTTCTTCCAAGTCTCCATTGAGAAAGGCATTCTTGATATCCAATTGGAAAAGCTTCCATCCTTTGCTAGCAGCCATTGCAATGAGTGTCCTAATGGTGCTCATCTTTGCCACGGGGCTGAATGTCTCTTCAAAGTCCACTCCATATGTTTGTGCAAAACCCTTGGCCACCAATCTTGCTTTGAACCTAGAAATAGATCCATCTGAATTCCTCTTTACTTTATACACCCACTTATTACCTATTACCTTCATGTTATCCTTCTTGGGCACTAGAGTCCATGTTTGATTCTCCTCAAGTGCATCGATCTCTTCTTGCATTGCCTCTTTCCATTCGGTGTACCTGCTTGCATCTTCATAGCAATCGGGCTCATGATCTTCTACTACTTTGTTCATATATGCATAATGAGTTGCCATGTATGAATCATAAGTAAACCTTTGAGTTGGATACTTAACTCTAGAAGACTTCCTTTCTTCACCTTTTGGAGGAATAAACCTCCTTTGCCTTGGGAACTTGATCTCTTTCTTTGACATGGCTTCTTTCTCCATCATGTGTCCTTCATCATCTTCAACTTCATTACCTTCTTCATCCAACTCCACCAATGTTGCTTTGCCTTTGTTGATTGATTGTGCTTCATAGCTTGATGAAGATCTCCCCCTCCATGGTGAGTTCATGCTTGAACTATCTTCATTGATGGAACACCTTGGGCCGCTTAGCTCTAGGTCGATTTGTTCTTCATCATGTCCATGCTTTTCTTCTTCATAGTCCTGCATACAATCATACTTCTTATACCAAGGGAGTAGCTCATCAAATGCTACATCCCTTGATATCCTCAAGTCCTTTGTGTTTGGGTTGAAGCACCTGTAACCTTTATGATCATTTGAATATCCTAGAAACACACACTTTTCTGCCTTTGGTTGTAGCTTGTGCCTCAATTCACTTGGCACATGTACATAACAAGTACATCCAAATATCTTCAAGTGGGAAAGATCAGGTTTCTTACCATAATAGGCTTGATATGGTGTCAAGCCATGGATCCCTGAGGTAGGAGCCCTATTCATAAGATACACGGCGGTATTTGCTGCATCACTCCAAAACATGTTAGGTACATTCACTCATTAAGCATTGCTCTAGCGATCTCGGCAATGTATCTATTTTTTCTCTCTGCTACTCCATTTTGTTGGGGGGTGTACCTGCATGTTACTTGCCTCTTGATGTCTTGATCCATTAAAAAATCAGAAAACTCATTGGAGAAATATTCTCCCCCTCCATCGGACCTTAGCTTCTTGATATATGTACCTGTTTCCTTCTCTACCATTGCCTTGAATGCTTTGAAACATGTAAACACATCTGATTTGTTTTTGATGAAATAAACCCAAACCATCCTTGTGCAATCATCTATAAAAGTGACAAAGTACTTGTTACCTCCAATGGATTGCTCTTTCGTTGGCCCCCACACATCTGTATGTATCAACTCCAATGGATGTTGGCTTATGTAGCCACTCTTCTTGAATGGAAGTCTCGCTTGCTTCCCTAGTTGACAAGATTCACATAAATGCTTCATACCTTGTCCTTGGAAGTTGGGAAGACCTTAAACCAGCCTCTTGAATTGCATTTCCTTCATTCTTTGTATGTTGATGTGACCTATCCTCTTGTGCCACAAGTCCAACTCCGAAATCCTCTTGTTTCCATATGTGAAGTAGACATGTTGAGTAGAATGAGAATTTACCTCCAAAGTGAAGAGTCTCCCTTGCTTCTTTCCTCTTGCTATGACCTTGTAACCTTGCTTAGGGTTCTCCACAAAGCATCCACCTTTGTTGAACCTTACTTGATAGCCTCTTTCAACCATTTGCCCAACGGACACCAAGTTCTTTGTGATGGTAGGTACATGCAAGACATTCTTGAGACATCTTCCTTCCTCCTTGTCATCCAAAGCTACATCTCCAACATGGGAGATCTCATGGGCTGTATCATCACCTGTTTCTACATGTCCTTTACCTTTGGGAACATGTAGATTAGTAAACCAAGAAGCATTGCAACTCATATGATTGCTACATCCACTATCAATATACCAAGTGTTATCTACTTTGCTTGAATTCCCATTCATGTGCATCATCAAGAGATTGTCATTTTCTGAACTTGTAGAAGCATAATTACCTTGGCCTTTGTATGAAGAACCTTGATTATAGTTCCTTTGGTTTCCTCCTTGGTAGCAATCTCTAGCATAGTGGCCAAACTTGCCACATATGTAACATCCTTCGCCATCTTGATTCCTGTTTTGTTGATGTCGTCCTCCTCTTCCTCTTGATCTTCCTCTCCCTCTTTGTGATGAGGTGCCTTGGTCATGTCCTTGATTTCTTGAGTGGCCTTGCCTTCCTCCAAACCTTCCTTTGCCCCTTCCTTGTCCTTGTCTTCCTTTGCCCCTTTGATTACCTGCATAGAAAACTTGTGCATCTTTGCTTTTAGTTGAACTTCCACCTATGTTCATTTCTTCGGTGACCATGAGAGCAACCAATTGCTCAAAATCAGGAAGATTATCCCTTACATAAACTGAAGTGGTAAAGGGTTTCCACTTCTCATCATCTCTCAAACCATTGAGAGTATAAGCCACAAGATCGTCATCGTCTACGTGGCTTCCAATGGATCCCAATGCATCTGATAACTCCTTGACCTTAAGTATGTAGTCATTTATGCTACTCCCTGAGCTCTTCCTAAGGTTGTTGAGCTCATTCTTGAGTTGGATCTTCCTTGCTTTGGTGCTTGTTGAATAAAGCCTTTCAAGTGTCTCCCATACCTTCATGCTTGAATCCAAGTCTTGGATATGGCCGATCATGCTATTGCTAATGTGTTGGGAAAGGATAAAGATAACCCTCTTGTCTCTTTCATTCCATTCCCTAAAGGCCCTTCTCTGATCATTGGTTGGATTCTCATCCAACCTAGGTCTTGGTTCACTTCCACTAATCAACCCCCAAAGGCCCTTGCCCATAAGATAGTTGGAGACCCTAAATCTCCATGGTTGATAGTTCCCTTTGTCTAGCTTTTCAATTTGAGTGTTGAAGTCTCCCATATCTAGTCTTTGATACTTGACCTAGCCCTTGGATAATGCTCCAATGTGTGTAAAATGAAAATGAGGCTCTGAGGTTACCTCAATCCAAAGCTTTCCTTAGATGGACACCTTGTGCTCTTTGAAACTTTGAGTAGAATAGCTCCCCCTTGATGTGAGCTACCTCCAAGAAGCTTTTGTTGATGCAAATCTTCAACCACCAACTCCAAGAGGTCTTCGTGCTTGTATGTGATGCCTCCAAGATGCCCAAATGCTCTGATACCACTGATGGGGGAAGTATCTCAACCCCTAAGCAACGATGAAGCGTGAATGACCTCCACAGGTATCCTTCTTTGACCTCTGCACACCAAAAATGCTCTTACTCAAAGCTTATGCAGAGAAATCCAGTGAGCTTTTGTAGACCTGTAGTAGACACCAAGAGCTTTCCAACAAGACAAATTTTACTTCAGATGGATGCTTAAACAAAGAGAAACAATGTCTACAACATGAGCTAGTTGAATGCTCACAACTGCTAGTCAAGCAGAGAACTCACTTCACTCCAGCAAGCTTTTCTCAGAGATTATACAAAGAATGAATCTCAAACTTGGGTCAACTTTAGAGCACTCTAATAGCTACCCAATGACACAAAAATCATAGCAAATGGATAAATAGAGAAGGAGAACCAGCCCTTACAACAGAGAGCAAAATATTTCCAACAGAGCCTACACAAAGAGAGAGATATCAATCACACAACTTCACTAAAATGAATGTTGCTCCCAGCTTACTCAGAGAATGCTCCAGAGAATTCGTAAGCATAAAATAGACTCTTATAGCTATCCAATGAGACAAGAATTACATCAAATGGATACCATAGGAGGGAGAACCAATGCTAACAACTCAGGGGTAGAGAGTTGCAACACTGCCTGCGCACACACATAGATATGCCTACTAAAAGAAAACAAACAAGCAAGCAAGGGGCTAGCTTAAGCAAGGGGCTTGCTTATCACAACTCCAGCACTTAGTGCTCACTTTACATGAGCTAAAACTCCAAGAAGATGGCCCAAAAGAAGTCGGGATACATGCTCCTTTTATAGTGAGAAGTGTGCCCCTAAAATCTACGAACTACCTTTCCAAATCAGCCTCCTAACTTGGAGGAATTAGCTGAGATGACTTGGGGAGTGGTTGAGTGACTTTTCTTGATGGAATCTCGTGGCTTTTGGCTTCCTTTGATTGCTCCACATGTCCATAAAAGATTCCCCACGAATTTGTAGCTTGAAGCTTGACTTTTAACAGATATAGCATAAAGCGAAGCTCTTGGAGGTCTTCACATAGGTCTCTCTAACCACGACTAAAGCTACCATCTATTTATAGTTGAGTTTGGGAGGCTAACTTCCCTCAATCACTCTCCAATCAATCAGTGATTGATTTGAGTCTCTACCTACCACAAATCATGAATTTACGAGAGGTAGTTCACAAGTGAACTTTGCATTGTCTTCATTTTAAGGCTTCTTCTATGACTTTGTGGGACTCAAGCCAATACTTAGGCTTGTCATAGACTTGCTCCAACAATACATACATACACATACATACATACATACACATATATACACACATACACATACATATATGCATACACATACGCATATGTATACGCATGCACATGCATATATACATCCACATACACATACACATAAGCATACATATATATATATATATGTATATATATATATATATATATATATATATATATATATATATATATATATATATATATATATATATATATATATATATACATATATATATATATATATATATATATATATATATATATATATATATATATATATATATATATATATATATATATATATATATATATATATGTATGTGTGTGTGTGTATTTATTTACTTATTTTTATTAATATGTCTTTTTTTGATGAACTTTGGTGTAGCTCAAGTGTAAGCACCACCTCCTTTACTTGTCAATCCGCGGAGACATGAGGACAGGTATGAAGACCACGAGCAAGTGAAGGCACAAGTGCGTGAGTGAAAGCACACAAACATGCACACATATACACCCACATGCACACACGATAAGATCAAAGAGAGGAACAATGGAAAGCTTTGATTGCAAAAGAGTTCTCTTACAAAAGCCCTATTCTCTAACAAGCCAACCCCAAAAATGAGCTCTCTAGCTCTTTTTATAGTTTTTGGAGTAGTTTTGGCCCTGTCCAGACCTATTGTCTAGCCTAGTTAAAAATTAGGTTCCAAGGCTTATTTGAGGGCTCAAACGAAGTCTAAAAATTATGAAAATTGGTAGGATGATACTTCTAATACTCCTCAAGCTCAAGGACTCCACGGCTTGAACAAAATGGAGTTGCAAAAATAGAAAATGGTATTTCTAATGGTTTTTAGTGATGAAAATCACTATTTTTGTAGGGGGTTCTTCTGAAAATTTCACATGTACTTCTTGGAGCTCCCTACTTGCTCCTTCTTCTTGTATGTCCACTTCTTTGATGTGCAGAGGAGCTTTGTCCTTGACCTTCAGCTTCAACACTTCCCCCCCTCTCGAGTCTGTCGTCCCTGACAGACCCTTGTTGTAATGGTTGTTCCAGGTAGTGCTTGAGAGGTAGTGTCCATTCGGTAGGAACCAGAGCCATCTATCTTCCAAATCTAGCAGGGTTGGTTGTCGGGTTCTTCATTTGTCACTGGGAGCCTTTGCAATTTGTAGTCCTTTGGTATGTGCTTCTTCCTTAAATTCCAGCATGATTGTGTCGTTGTGAGTCTCCATTGATGGCCTCTAGATCTTCTTAAGATGATGTTCATAGTAGTCACGCCAAGTACTCGTAACCCATAATGAATGATGGGTAAGTGTGTTCGTGCATGGGTTGAGGAAAATATGTGCCTTGTGCATGGCCTTGTAATGTAGCCCTATACATGCTTACTTGGAAAATGCATTGGAAGAAGTATGGTGCAAAAATTGGGGGTCTTGAGCTAAGTGCTCAAGGGTATGCCGACGAAGAGGTTTCCTAATCTATCATGGTTATGGTGTTGCCAAAGTAAAGATACTTACCATGGTGAAGCAGCAATCTATGTTTATTTCATCTTGTTGTGCTCCCGACATTTGTGATGGACATTGTTGATGAATGTCGTGTTGAGGATCCATTGATGAAATTCTTTGAGTGCCTCGTCCTGTCTGCTCTCTTCAAAGCAACATTTGCCAAATACTAAGAATTGAATTTCTTTATATTCCTTGACAAACGTCATTGGGTAACTACACCAAGCTTAGTTTCACATCTTCTCATTAGCTCACCATAAGCATGAGTCTTCTCATCCAGTATACATACAAGGATTTGCAGTGTACCAAAACTAGCCTTTGCAGATATCTCCTTGGATGCTCTCGTACATACAGTAGATAAGCATCGCTCAAGTTGTGGACCTTCAAGCTCTTCCCTCCTATCATGGTAAGGGGAAACAATAGTTGTGGATGCCATGTTCATGCCAGGTGCTTGACATCTACCAGATAAGGCAACAATAATATCATCTGCTAGCCGAGACACACTTCTATCAAAACTGATAAATGCCCAGTAATCAATGGTTCCACCTTCAACTAAGTATGACTCATTCACGTTCCATGAGCCAAACCTGGGAACAAACTCTCTCTCTCTCTCTCGTCTTTTTTTTTTGAGACAATCTCACCAAACAAGATGACAGATGTTAGTATCAGAAAAAATAATTGACATATGTCAATGTGCTCTTGTGCATGGGATTCTTAGTTGTGTCTATGCACGGCCATGTAATGTGGCCCTATGTTAATGCATACTTTGGAAATGCATGGCCTGAATGGTGCAAAAGACAGGGTTGTGCAAGGAGCACATGGTTGTTGCTCGTCGAGGCTTTCGATGTTACTTGTAGATCTTGATGTCGGATTTGGTGGAGGTATCCATTGGGTCTCAAAATGATGTAATCCTCCTTATTGGGGTCCATTTTAAAACAACATTTGGCACTGTAGAGATCACTTCAGGCGTCTTCCTCTTTGGATGCTTTCTGAACTGTGGTATCTAGTGCGGTTGGTGCTTTGGTTTGGTGGAGGCTACTTGTACTTTTGGCTTCCAAACCCATATCCTTGATGATTGCCTTGTGACTCTTGTTGAAGAGGTGAGTTGGTCTACTTTTGTTCTTGAAGTTGGGTTTGGAACCTTGGCTCGCCTTGGCTGCTTTGTTGAGACTTTTCTCGTGTGGGAGAGCATAGGTTGTTGTGTATGTAGGAGTTGCTTGGGTACCCATATTTGTAGTTGTCCTTGTTGAGCTATAGCTAATCTCTTAGGCACCCAAACTTGTCGGATACCTTGTGGTTGAGCTTGTCCAAGCTGCTTCCTTCATCTTTTGGCTTGGGTGGTTGGCCTGGATGGAATCTGTGGGGGCAACACAGGTGGTTGCTCTCCTTTGCATAACCAGATCTGCTTCATGCTCGCAACTGTTTTCTTATCGAATGGAGTCTTTCGATTTGATGTAGCAGTGTCTTGAACGGTTGTGTTTGCCTTTGTGCTGGAACTATTATGGCCACCTGAGTCTTTGGAGAAGAAGAAAGATCCACCCGCCTTCGAACTTGTTCTTCAACGATTGACTTCTTTTGCATTATAGAGCTTTTGACACATACAACATCTTCTTCCATATGATTAGTCTTCGAAGAACTAAGAGAATGTGGGACATCTAGATTTGTTAACATGCAGTTCTCTAATTCAAATGTAATTCTTCGTTCCTGTACCCAAACTTGAAGAATTTGACTTCTTAGGTTTAAGTTAATGGCATGGTCATAGATCCAATCTTGACCCAAGACAAGTGGTTCTGTAAGGTTCTCATCTTGACACACTAGCACCTTGACTTTCATTGGAACATCTTGAAGGTAGATGGGAAGTTCCACCTCACCCAAACAAGGGGTTTCCACACCTCCCAATCCTATGAGATAAGCTTCTATGGGATTGATGTTCAATTGCAAGTCTTGGCAGTAGGAAAGTCTAACTGCACTAGTCGCTGCACCTGAGTCAATCAATGCTTTCACAGTTCTTGCACTCTTTCCTTGTCCTATCTCTATGGCCACAAAGGGACATCGGTCAATGCTTTGAGAAGTAATTATGCCTGATTTTCGGCACATATCCATGTGATATTTTGGGGATTTTGAGTTGACATCTAGGCCTAGTCGCCTTAACTTATTTTGCCTAATATGCTCTCTGGCCTCTATCTGTGCTTCTTCTCTCACCCTTAACTCTTCTTCTTTTCGCTTCTTAGCAGTGTTGAGTCTCATTAGCATATCCTCAGTAAGAGGTTCTTGATACAGCTTGACTCTACATCCACTAATGTATTTTGGCAAGATGTCACCTTCTAGAGTGGCCAATTGAACCGCCCCGCTAGTGGAAATTCTATTAATGATCATAGATCCATAACCTCTTTTTTCCAATTTATGGGCATGTTGCTTTAGTGTATACACCAACACTAAGTCTCCCTCTTTCAATCCCTTATCCTTGATGTGTGCATCAAAATAAGCCTTTTGTCTTTTCTTTGCAGCATAGATGCCTGCTGTCGCTCGTAGCCTCGTCTCACCTAAGCGTTCTAGATCAAAGATCCTAGAGGACAACTCATGTCCATTCCACTCATGCTCTTGTGCTACTTTTAAAGCTGGATGAGGAAGTTCAATGGTAGAACAACATTCTGTCCGAAGACCATCTGAAATGGGGTGGCGTTGAGTACTGTTTTGTAGGCAACTCGATAAGCCCAAACAGCATGATGAAGTTGTTTGTCCCAATCAGAGCATTTATTATTTACCAGTTTTGTCAATACGTTACAGAGGATCTTATTGGTGCTCTCGGCTTGTCCGTTAGCTTGTGGGTGATAAGGGGCAGACTTCTTATGTATCACCAAGAATTCTTGGAGAAGATTTTCAATGACCTCATTCAAGAAGTGTGTGCCTCTATCGCTCACTAACTCTATTGGTAGCCCATATCGCGTGAACACATTCTTGAATAAGAACTTAGCTGTAGTCTGAGCATCATTCTTTGTTGTGGCTTTCACTTCTACCCACTTTGTAAGGTAATCTGTGGCTACAATAATGTACTCTGCATGGGAGTTTCTAGCTCGGGGGTTAATAGGTCCTACAAAGTCTATACCCCACTTTGAAAATGCACGTCCTCCCATCATTGGCCTCAAAGGCATCTCATCTTTCCTAATTGGATACTGTGCACGTTGGCATGTGTCACATTTCTTCACATAGGTATGTGCATCCATATGAAGAGTGGGCCACCAAAGTCTTGAGAATAGAATGGTCTTAATTACTCGGTCAGGACCAAAGTGTCCACCTGCAACACCACTGTGTGCAATTTCTAAGACTTTCAAATAATCTGATTCATGAATGCACAATCTTAGGTAACCATCTTTTCCTCTCCAGTATAGGTTGTCTCCAACTAAGGCATAATCTTCAGCCTCTTGCTCCATGCTTCTTCTTCTAGCTACACTAGCCTCTTTGGGTAATGTCCCCGATCTCATAATTTCTACCAATGGATCACTCCAATAAAGAATTAATGACACTTGATAAAGGGTGGCATGCTCCACTGGTGGTCTCTCTCTGCACATTTGACAATTCGTAATCCACTCATGTATTTCTTTGTCCATACTAGGCCAATACACTCCTAAACATTTTAGATTTTGTAATGTGTGCTGTTTAGAATAATGATTTCCTAGCAACGCTTCATGAGCTTGTTGCAACCAACTACTATGTTCATCATCCTCAACACAACAAGCTAATACACCCTCAGTATCTTGTTTGTACATGCTTCCTGCAAATATGTGGTATTTTTGTGATTTTACAATTTCTTCTTGTGATGTTTTCACATTCTTATTTGCAGGTCCGAAGGTTACGATTGGTACCAACTTATTTGCCCATTTAGGAACAACTTCTAAATTGAACAGATAAGCATTGGGTAATTCATCAGACACTCCTTGCGGTGACTCTCCTGAAGTGATGCGAGAAAGGTGATCTGCCCGAAGGTGGGTTCTACCTTTCCTGACAACAACTTCAAAGTCATATTCCATTAGTAAGAGGAACCATCTTACTAAGCGTCTAGTATTGCAAGGTTTATTGACCAAATATAACAAAGCTTGATGATCAATGAAAAACTTGAACTTCTTGGCCAATAAATAGTGTCTAAACTTCTTCACAGCATATACCATGCCTAAGCCCTCTCACTGAGTTGTGGTATAGTTTTGTTCAGCTACGGTGAGCTATCTACTAGCATATGGTATGGGCAAATCTAAGTTTCCTTCACCTGTGGGTTGTGCTAGCACACATCCTATGGCGTGATTGGATACATCCACATGGACATGGAATGGTGATGTGCACAAATGTTTCTTCAACTCATTGAAGGAATTATCACATTCGTCATTCCACTCAAAATTTGTCAACAAACCATAAAGAGGTTTAGCTATAATCGCATACATGTGGATAAACCTACGGTAATATCCACAATGGCCCATAAAAGATTGTACCTCTTTAACATTCCTTGGCCATGGAAGATCTGCTATGGCTCTTACTTTGTCCTCATCTGTTGATATTCTGTTCTTAGAAACGATATGACCTAAGATTTTACCTTGTCGTACCATGAATACACACTTCTTTGGGTTCAGACACACTCGATATTCTCTACACTTGTTGAAGATTTGTCTGAGCTCAGGGATGTGGTATTTTCTTACTTGGGAATGAGCACATAAATCATCCACATATACTTCTAAGCTCTTTTGCAAGAACTCTTTGAAGACATGACACATGAGCCTTTGGAATGTTGCAGGTGCATTGGTGAGCCCAAAATGCATCACACGAAATGCAAAGATTCCCCACTCCGTGGTGAACGTTGTTTTGTGTTGATCTTTTGGGGCAATGGCTACTTGGTTGTAACCTGAAAATCCATAAAGGAAGCTATAAACTTCCTTGCCTGCAACACGCTCCAGTAAATGTTCAGTGATTGGAAGTGGATAACTATCTCTGATCGTAGCGGCATTAACTTCTTTGAGGTTAATACATACTCGCAATTTTCCATTCTTCTTGGGCACTACTACAATGGGGGAGACGCACTCAGTATGCTCAATCTCATAGATAAATCGAGCTTCAATTAGTCTATCAATTTCTTCTTTTATTTTAGCTGCATAAGTGTCATTATATGTGTAGGGCTTCTGTTTGGTGGGATTGGTGTCGGCAGTCATGGGGATCGTATGAGAGCATATTATTGGATCTACCCCTTTCAAGTCTCTATAGTGCCATGCAAACACATCCCTATATTCCCTTAATAGAGCTACGAGCTCCATTTCTTCTCTTGCACTTAGGTCATCTTTGAACATGATTGCAAGTTGAAGAATCAAAATAACAAAAGGCAGCAAAATAACTATGCATCCACAATGCAAATGATTTTGAGAAGTTGTTCATGGTCAAACATCATATGATGAATACAATGTTTGATGATGTTTCAAAATCAAATGGTAATGTATGGTATGTTGATCCAGCTGCCTCTAATCACATGACCAGTTATTCAAATGGTTTAGTAGTTTGTAGAAATTTCTAGTTCTTGGATATCTTGAAATAGGCGATGACACATCACATCCTGTCGAGCATACAAGAAACATAGCACTTTGTATTGAGGAAAAAAAGGTAAAACATTTGCTGATGTGCTACATGTTCCAAATATAACAAAGAATCTGGTTTCTTTTAGGCAAGTGGTTGACCAGGGATTACAAATCAGGCTCAATGTTGATGGGTTATATGTAGAAGAGTACAAACAAAATGAAAGATTGATTGCCGAAGGAAACAAAGTGGGTAGGATGTCCACCTTAAATGTGAAAATTCTTGAATTGAATGCAACCATGTTTGCAAAAGGTGCACGATTTATTGTTGACATGGAGATCTGTCACAAACAAATTGGACATGCAAATTTGTAGAGGCTGAAATTGATGTAGTCAAATGATATTGTCAATGGACTATCAAATTTCAAGTTCCAAAGATGCAAAAGGTATGTGCAACATGTCAATTCAATAAACAATCAAGAGCATCATTTCTGCATGACAAGCATGTTAGTGAGAATGTGCTAGAAATAGTACATACAGATGTTTGGGGTCCTCCAAAGACCACATCTATGGGTGGTTGCAGGTTTTATGTTACTTTCATTGACGAACATATGCAAAAAGTATGGGTATATTTCATGAAAGAGAAGAGTGAGGTGTTCACTCACTTCCAAAATTTTAAAGTTATGGTGGAAAAGCAAACCGGGAAGCATATTCAGACATTAAGATCTCATGGAGGAGGTGAATACATGTCAAATGATTTTCGCAACTTTTTAAGTATCATTTCAGATACAAGATCTACTAGTTGCTTTCTATTCTCACTTGGGAGTGCAGCTATTACATGGAGCAGTGTGAAACAACCCACTATGCTTTGTTGAGTACATAGGCTGAGTATAGAGGTGCAACAATGGCAGCATGTGAAGCATCATGGTTAGAGATGCTACTTGCAGATTTAGATGTGGGAGTGCAAAAGCCAATCATCATTTGTTGTGATAATCTTAGCACCATCTAGTTAGCACAAAATCCTATTTTTCATGCTAGAACAAAGCATATCAAGGTACATTATAACTTCACGAGAGAGAAGGTATTAGCAGGTGATATTGATCTTGTTTATGTAAGGATAGATGAGCAGGTTGCTGATATTTTTACTAAAGCACTTGGATTAGAGAAGCTAAAGAAATTTTTGAAGGTGCTTGGATTACAAGACATGACGTTGAGCTTGAGGGGAGTGTTGAGATATCAAGCTCAACATGTGATGATCCAAGATGACATGTATCACTTTTTCATTTCTCTAACATGTATAGTGGTTATGCTGATATATGTCAAGGATACTTCATTGAGATTTAGATTTAGTTATCAAGAGTGATGACACATTCCTTTTCTTGCCATTTCACTCATTCATGAACATTAGGATTTTCCTTATGTACTGGTCTTTATATATTGCACTTGTTGTATTATTGTTTTAGATCATTCTTGTACATTGCTTTTATGTAATAGAAGAAGAAGAAGAAGAAGATCATTCTTCCTTGCCTCAATCTGTGTGTGATCCTCTTTGAGTGTAAGACTATGTGAGAGAGATCTCTTCCTTATCTCCTTCCTCATGACAGTGTGTGTATGTGTGTCCATGCATGAGTCTATGCATGTGTGTGTGTGTGTGGGTGTGTGTACATGTGCATCTGCATGTATGTGTGCCTCTACATGTGCATGTATGTGTGCATGTGAGTGTGCATGTGTGTGTGCATGTACATGTATGTGTGCATGTGCATGTATGTGTATGTGTCTCTATACATGTATGTGTGAATGTACATGTGCCCATGTGTGTGTACGTGTATGTGTACGTGTATGTGTACATGTACATGTGCATGTAGGTGTCTCTATACATGTGCCTCTACATGTATGTGTGCATGTGCATGTATGTGTCTGCATATGTGCATGTGTACATGTATATGTACGCATATGTGTACATGTACATGTACATGCACATCTATGTGTAGGTTTGCATGTGCATGTACGTGTGTGTGTGTGTGTGCATATAGGAGTGTGTGTGCATGTATGTGTACGTGTAGGTGTATGTATACATGTGCATGTACATGAGCCTATGCATGTGTGTTTGTGTGTGTATGTGTGTTTGTGCATGTGTATGTACGTGTCTGTGTGCATCTCTGTGTACATGTGCCTATGTGTGTGTGTGTGTGTATGTGTTCCTGTACATATATGTGTACATGTCCATGTAGGTGTCTGTGTACATGTGTGTGTCTGTGTATGTGTGTGTGCATGTATATGTGTGTGTGTCTGTGTACATGTGTGTGTGTCTGTGTACATGTGTGTGTGTGTGTCTGTGTACATGTGTGTGTGTGCGTGGTTGTGTACATGTATGTGTGTGTGTGCATGTATGTGTAAGTGTATGTGTACATGTGCATGTACATGTAACTTTGTGTGTACATGTACATATGTATGTGCATGTGCATGTATGTGTTGTTGAAATGACAAAGGACTACTCCTACTCTACTCACATGCACAAATCTAACAAGCTAAGGAGGAAGAAACAAAAGATAACAAAAGATAACAAAACATGATGAATGAATTAAAATAGAAATGGAAATGACTTACATGAGATGCTCTATGAGCATGGTGACTCCATGAGGAGTGGAAGTGCACTCTTGGCAATGAGCTAGAGTGGAATCACTTGTGAGAAGTGAAGGGAGGCCATGCTTATATGGAGTTTGGGAGAATTCACTTGCATGTGGGATAAATGCACTTGCATGTGAATGATTCTAGCTTTGGACAAAGGGTGGAGCATGGAACTCTCAACACCCCCACTCCATGTGATGACCCTTTTGTTTTTAATATGGGGAACTAGTGACATATGGGATCACTTAGTCCATTTGGTTTTTAGTATCTAAGGACATATGGGATCCTTAGACATAACTTGGACATATGGGATCCAAGTGGTTTTTAATGGGATCTAGGAACATATGGGATCCATAGACATAAAAAGGGTTTACATCATGGGGTAGGTGGTGTAAATGAGATGCTTTAAAAGAGATATTCTTTACAAAAGGTTCCCTTGGGTGACCCATCAGATTCTCCATCACTTCTTTCTTCACTAATGTTGGCATATTTCTTGGGTTTGTAGTAGCATTTCTCTTCAGGATGCTTTTTTCTTTTGCAGAAGCGACATGGTTTGTACTTTTGATGAGGTGGTTTCTTCTTGCTGAACAAAGCTTTCTCTTGAGAGGAGCTATGGTGTTGAAGATTCTTTTCTTCATCAAGGAGGGCAGCTTCAACATCGCTAAGGGTTGGTTGTGGAAGAATCCTAAGTGTGGTGATGATGTGGCCATATGAATCCTGGGGAAGACTTCATAGAAGCAAGGCAATGAGTACATCTTCATCAAGATTTTTGTCAATGTCGACAAGTTGAGTACACATACTCTTGAAGATATTGAGATGGGAGGCGAGAGAGGAGTTGGGCTCCATTTTGAGATCAAATAAGTTCATAAGGAGGGTGATTTTGGAAGATTTGGCTTTAGATCCAAAAAGATGATCAAGTTTTGCCCAAGCATCATAAGCGGTGCCCTTCTCATCAATGTGATGCACATAATGATCACTTAATCCTAGGGCAATGGTAGATAGTGCTTTCTCGTCCTTGATTTGCCAAGAAGCTTCACCTTCTCTCGTAGCAGGTCTCTTCTCCTTGCCACTTGCAATGCCCCATAGGTCTTTCTCTCCATTTCAAGTGCACATTGAAGGCAGCCAAATACTTTATCAAGCAAGCTTCTCCATTCAAACCTCTACCTCATTCTTGACTATGGAGGAAAAGAATGAGTCCACCTTCAATGGCCAACATTTCCACACTTGGTAAGTCAAAATGCAATACAAGCTCATGAAGAAGGAAGACTATGACCTATGGAGCATCACTATTACATATAGTAATGATGAAACGAATACACAATAGAGCAAATACGCAAAAACATAATCAAGCTTAATGAAGAAGTTAACATAGTGCTTAAAAGAACTTGTATTATAAATGTGGGTGGGAGGGAGGGATTAAGAGGGATATGTATGATAATGAAGAAAATAGAGATAACAATACAAAAGGGAATACAATTAACCTATGCTCTGATACCATGTTGAAATGACAAAGGACTACTCCTACTCTACTCACATGCACAAATCTAACAAGCTAAGGAGGAAGAAACAAAAGATAACAAAAGATAACAAAACATGATGAATGAATTAAAATAGAAATGGAAATGACTTACATGAGATGCTCTATGAGCATGGTGACTCCATGAGGAGTGGAAGTGCACTCTTGGCAATGAGCTAGAGTGGAATCACTTGTGAGAAGTGAAGGGAGGCCATGCTTATATGGAGTTTGGGAGAATTCACTTGCATGTGGGATAAATGCACTTGCATGTGAATGATTCTAGCTTTGGACAAAAGGGTGGAGCATGGAACTCTCAACATGTGTGTGTGTGTGTGTGTGTGTGTGTGCATGTGTGTGTACGTGTTGTGTGTGTGTGCATGTGTGTGTACATGTGTGTGTGCATGTGTGTACGATACATCAACATGCATGAGCATGTGCACATGCATGTGTGTATGTGCACGTGCATGCACATGCACATACACATGTATGTGTATGTGTATGTGTACATGTATGTGTATGTGTATGTGTGCATGTACGTGTATGTGTACATGTATGTGTATGTGTACATGTACGTGTATGTGTACATGTACATGTATGTATACATGTATGTGTATGTGTACATGTACATTATGTGTATGTATATGTGTATGTGTATGTGTCTATGTATGTGTACATGCACATGTAACTATCATGCATATGTATGTATGTATGTGTGTATGTATGTATGTATGTATGCATGTATGTATGTATATGTATATGTATATGTATATGTATATGTATATGTATATGTATATGTATATGTATATGTATATGTATATGTATATGTATATGTATATGTATATGTATATATATATATATATATATATATATATATATATATATATATATATATATATATAGAGAGAGAGAGAGAGAGAGATGGGGGATGATTCTAACACCCCAATGCAACAATGGAAGATGGCTGCCCTCCACTAGGTCCACAAGCAGTGATATATGCTCATTGTTCTAAACTTTACTCTGCACCAATACATAGACTTAAAATGCAATTTTGCAAAATTACATTAAACTAATGAGATACCCAAAAAGCTCTAAATCATCCAAAATGGATATTCCAGCTTGGAGAACCACCCTCTACAAAATAGGCCACCTATTTGTAACACTCTCTACCTATGTGCAGAGATATGCCTTCACAAAGTTGGTAATTTCTCACAACTCACTGAGTCAAAGAACTTGAAACTTTGGCAAAGTTCAGGGCACTATATGAGAGACCAAATAAAGCTTGAAATCAATGAAAATTAGTACAATGAGAGAGCAAAAAATGCTCTGCAATGTAATACAATGCGATTTGAAAAAGCCTAACTATGCCTCTAGATAGAGAGGAGCAAAATCATGAGAAAATGAGGTGAGCAAGCAAGGGGGCTGCTTGCTAGGGTTTATGACTTCACTAAACTAAGTGGGAAACTTGTGGAATGCATACAACGCAAGAAATAGAGGCGAGATGATGTTTATATAGAGTTTTCCTTTTCCTACAATCTAGCTAACCACCCACCAATGAGTGTAGGTGCACTTTTTGGTGGTTGTTTGATGATATTTGAATTTGATTGAGTTTGGTGGAGCTTCTAACTTGATTCCACGACTTTGGGTCCTCCTTTTTGATTGGTACACTTGGAAAACTCATGGTTGAGCCTTTTTCATGATTGAGACTTGATTTTCAACACTCCCCCTCAAGTCTCAATCCCTAGGTCCTTCATTCGAATGCATGCCTTGAAGTGTTGTAGCTTTACTCCATCCAAAGCTTTGGTAAACATATCTACATATTGGTTCTTTTTATTGACATGCTCCACCTTGACATCCTTTGACATGATATTCTCTCTAATAAAGTGGTAATGCACTTCTATATGGTTCAACCTTCCATGGAACACCGGATTTTGAGCCAAGCATATGCTACTTATGTTGTCACAAAAAATAGGTACTTGGCTTAACATACAAATCAAGATCAACAAACAACTTCTTGAGCCACATAAGCTCACATGAGCCTTGTGCTAAGCCTCTATACTTAGCTTTGGTTGGTGAGAGGGCCACTGTTGGTTGTTTCTTTGACATCCATGAGATGGTCTTCTTCCCTAGCATGATAACATAACCACTAGTGCTCCTCCTATCATCTTTGGAACGTGCCCAATCAGCATCACAATAAGCTTGTACATTTAATCCATCATCAAATGGATAATATAGGGCTTCATTCAATAATCCTTTGAGGTATCTAAGTACCCTTTTGGCTGCAACAAAATGAGGTACTCTTGGTGCCTGTAAAAATTGAGATAACACTCCCACTACATGTGCAATATCTGGACTTGTCATAGTAGCATACAAGAGAGAAGCAATTATTGACCTATACATGATCATATCCTTGAACTCTTCACCTTCATGAGCACTTAGTTTAACATTTACTTCTAATGGATTTGAAATGGGCTTGCAATCACACAAACCAAACTTCTTCAAGAGATCTAGAATGTATTTCCTTTGCATCAAGTATATACCTTCCTCTTTATGTAGTATTTCAATCCGAAGGAAGTACCTTAAAATCCCTAAATCAAATATTTTAAACTCACATCCAAGCTTCCTCTTTATTTCCTTGATGTTGGCTTCATCATCACCTCTAATGATGAAATCATCAACATATATACAAATAAAACAATTTTGCTACCTTCCTTCTTCACAAAGAGTGATGGATCTGCATGACTATGACTGTATCCACATTTTACCAAGTAGTCCATAAGTCTTTGGTTCCAAGCCCTTGGGGCTTGCTTGAGCCATAAAGAGCCTTCTCAAGCCTTCATACATGATGTGAAAACCTCTCATCTTCAAAGCCTTGGGGCTGCTTCATGAAGACTACCTCTTCAAACTCCCCATTTAGGAAAAGCATTATTCACATCCAACTAGTACATCTTCCAACCTTTTGAGGCTGAAATTGCAATCAAACTTCTTATGGTAGACATCTTAGCTACTGGACTGAAAGTTTTCTCAAATTCTATGCCATAGGTTTGAGCAAAACCTTTGGCAACCAACCTTGCTTTATACCTAGAGATGCTCCCATCTACATGCCTCTTTACCTTGTACACCCATTTGTTGCCAATGACTTTCATGTCCTTTGTCCTTGGCACCAATGAACAAGTATCATTCTCTTCAAGTGCCTTGACTTCCTCCTCTATGGCTTCAATCCATTCCCTATTCTTATTTGCTTCTTCAAAAAAGTTAGGTTCTTCACAAGCTTTAACTTGTCTCATGTAGGCATAGTGTCTTGCAAAGAATAAATCATAAGTTAACCTTTGAATAGGGTATTTAACCCTACTGTATGACATTACATCACCATTAGGTGGTAGGAATTTCCTCCTCCTTGGTTTAGATGCTTTAAATCCTGGAGTTTCTAATTTTTCCATATCCTCGTCACTTGTAGATTCCATATCTACCCATCAATCGTCTTTGTCATTTTCCTTTTCCTTTCCTTTGCTACTTCTTTCACTTGAATGAGCTTCATTCCTTGTCCTTCCATGCCAAGCTGATGTAGTACTCTCCTCTATTGGTTTGCTTGAAGTGGTTGGGCCACTTATCTCCATGCTTTGTTGTTGCTCTTTGAACTTCTTCTCGGCTTGATATGCATCGTCAACCTGTAACACATATTTGCTACCATACCAAGGCAGCAACTCATCAAATATTACATCCCTAGATACCTTAAGCTATTTTCTACAATATTTATAGCATCTAAAACCCTTTTTCTCTAAAGAATATCCAAAAAATATACACCTATCTACCTTCGCGTCTAACTTGTGTCTCAATTCTTGAGGTATAAGAACATAACACACACAATCAAATACGTTGACATGTGAAAGGTTGGGGTTGGACACCTATGTATATAGATGTATTTGTTGCATCAGCCCAATAAGTGTTAGGAACATTCATTTCATTTGACAAAGCTCTAGCAACTTCTGCAATGTATCTATTCTTCCTCTCTACCACCCCATTTTGTTGAGGTGTATATCTACAAGTGAATTTCCTTTTGATGCCATGATCATATAGAAAATCTGAAAATTCATTTGAAAAATACTCTCCCCCTCCATCCAATCTAAGAGTCTTTATATACTTGCATGTTTCCTTCTCCACTAGGTTTTCAAACCTCTTGAAGTGGTAAAACCCCTCTGAATTCGAATTTATGCAATACATCCAAAAAAACCTTGAATGGTCATCTATAAATGTGAAAAAATATCTATTACCTCCAATGGACGTCTCCCTTGTAGGTATGTGTGTATGAGATTTAACACTTCATTGCTCACATGTGCTCCCTTCTTGAATGGCAATCTGCTTTGCCTAATTGACAAGCATGGCACAAATGTTGCATATTTTGAGATGTAAGATCAGGTAGACCACTCACCAAGCCCTTCCTTTGCATGTCCTTCATCCTTTATAGGTTTATATGTCCAATTCTTTTTATGCCATAAGTTGATTTCTTCAATCT
>CM035424.1:101101259-101138759 GCA_020310875.1 Ceratopteris richardii | reverse complement strand
CTGAAAATTTGACATGTGCTTCTTGGAGCTCCCTACAAGCTCCTTCTTCTTGTGTCTCCACTTCATTGATGTGCTCCACTACTTGTGTGTGGCCTTGACTGTCAACACTCCCCCCCTCTAGAGTCTGTCGTCCCAGACAGACCCTTGTTGTAGTGGTTGTTCCATGTAGTGTGTGGAGAGATAGTGTCCAGCATGTATCCACAAGAGTGGTCCATCTTCTAATTTTGTCACTACCACTTGTGTATGTATTTCTTCCTTGCACGCCTGCTTGATGGTGTCTTTGTGAGCTTTCAAAAATTGTGAGCTACTCAAAAGAGGTTGTCAATGTTGGTTATGAGTAACTCATGGTGGATTGCTTCCTTGTGCTTGTTGTTGTCACTGTGATGTCCTCTGGTTCGTCCAAAGATGGCTTGCCTCATCTTCATGCCAAGTACTTGTAGCCCATAATGAATGATAGGTAAGTGCATTAGTGCATGGGTTTAACAAGATATGTGCCTCGTGCATGGCCTTGTAATGTGGCCCTATGTATGCATACTTGGTAGATGCATGGGAAGAATTATGGTGCAAGAATTTGGGTCTTGAGCTAAGTCCTCAAGGGTATCCCGACGAAGAGGTTTCCTAATCTATCATGGTTATAGTGTTGTTGAAGCATGCACATCTTACCATGGGGAAAGGTCAGTCGATCTTCATCTCTTCGTGTTGTACCCCATCATGGTGATTGACCATCAGCTTGTCTTTCATTGTTGATGGATGTCCTTGTTGATGTTTCACATTAGGGATTTGTCAAGCGCGCACTCCTGTCCTGTTGCTTTCTTCTTTTTTTTCTCTTTTGTTTTTTTTTTTTTACAATTGTCAAATGTGTATCATGTGTCTGGGATTCTCAATTGTGTCTATGCATGGCCGTGTAAGGAGGCCCTATATTAATGCATACTTTGGAAATGCATGACCTGAATGGTGCAAAAGACAAGGTTATGCCAAAGGCACATAGTTTTTGCTGGTCGAGGCTTTTGTTGTTACTCGTAGACTTGATGCAATCTTTGTTTGGAGGTGTCGATTGAATCTTGCAATGATGTAATCCTCCTTATAGGGATCCATTTCAAAATAGTATTCGGCCCTATAGACATAAGCTTTGTCCTCTGTGTCTTTGGCTGGTTTCTGAATATTGGTATCTAGCATGGTTGGCTCTTTGGCTCTTTGGCTCTTTGGAAGCTAGTGGTACTTTGGGCTTCCACACACATACCCTTTTTGGTTGCCTTTTTATGATTGTCGAAGAGGTGGGTTGATCTGCTTTGGTTCTTTGTGCTTGGTGTTGACCCTTGCTTCTCCTTGGCGTTTTTGTGGAAGCTTTGCTTGTGAGGGAGATTTGTGGTGTTTGTGCATGTAAGAGTGTCTTGGCTACCCACATTTGTAGTCGCCCTTGTTGAGCTGCAACTAACTTCTTTGGCACCCAAATTTGTATGTTATGATGGTCGGCTTCCCTCGATTGCTTTCGTACCCAAATTTGTCGAAGACCGTAGGATTGAGCTGGTCCTCGTTTCTTCATGCTTCTTTTAGCATGGTTGGCTTGCCTCACTGGGAAGGGTTGTGGCAAGGTTGGTGGTTGTTCTCCTTTTCATACCCAAATCTGCTTCATGCCCTAAGCTTCTTTCTTCTTGAATTCGGTCTGTGTAGTTGAGATAGCAGATGTCATTTTTGCTTGCCTCTTTGGTTGAGTTACACTTGCATTAGTATGTGAAGAAGAAGAGAGGTTTGCTGGCCTTTGAGCTTGTGCTTCCATGATTGAGTCCTTTTGCTTCGTAGGGTTTTTGACACACACAACATTTTCTTTACGAAGATTAGTTTCGAAAGAACTAAGAGAATGTGTGACCTCTCGATTTGTGAGTATGCAGTTGTCTAATTCTAATGTAATACATTGTTCATGTGCCCAAACTTGAAGGATTTGACTTCTTAGGTTCAAGTTGACTGCATGGTCGTAAATCCAACCTTGACCCAGGACAAGTGGCTCTATAATGTCCTCATCATGACATACTAGCATTTTGACTTTCATTGGAACATCTTGAAGGTAGATGGGAAGTTCCACCTCGCCCAAACATGGGGTTTCCACACCTCCCAAACCTATGAGATAGGCTTCTATGGGCTTTATGTTCAATTGCAAGTCTTGGCAGTAGGATAGTCTAACTGCACTAGTTGCTGCACCTGAGTCAATCAATGCTCTCACAGTCCTTGCATTCTTCCCATGTCCTACCGCTATGGTCACAAAAGGACGTCGATCAATTATTTGAGAAGCAATTGCACTTGATGTTTGACACATGGCCATGTGGTATCTTGGGGCCTCACGATCGATATATAGGCCTAGGCGTCTTAACTTATTTTTCCTAATGTGTTCTCTAGCCTCTGCCTGTGCTTCTTCTCTAACCCTTAACTCTTCTTCTTTTCGCTTCTTAGCAGTGTTGAGTCTCTGTAGCATATCCTCTGTAAGAGGTTCTTGATATAGCTTGACTCGACAACCACTGATATAGTTGGGCAAGATATCACCTTCTAGTGTGGCCAATTGAACTGCACTGCTCGTGGACATTCTATTACTGATCATGGGTCCATATCCTCTTTTTTCCAATTTACGGGCATGTTGCTTTAGTGTATAAACCAACACTAGGTCTCCCTTTTTCAAACCTTTATCTTCGATATGTGCATCGAAGTATGCCTTTTGCCTTTTCTTTGCAGCATAGATGCATGTTGCCGCTCGTAGCCTCGTCTCACCTAAGCGTTCTAGATCAAAGATCCTAGAGGATAACTCGTGTCCATTCCACTCATGCTCTTGTGCTACTTTTAAAGTTGGGATTAGGAAATCCAATGGTAGCACAGCAGTTTGTCCGAAGACCATCTGAAATGGGGTGGCATTGAGTACCGTTTTGTAGGCAACTCGGTAAGCCCAAACAACATGATGAAGTTGTTTGTCCCAATCAGAGCATTTATTATTTACGAGTTTGGTCAGTACATTACATAGGATCTTGTTTGTGCTCTCAGTTTGTCCATTAGCTTGTGGATGATAGGGGGCAGACTTCTTATGTATCACCAAGAACTCTTGGAGGAGATTTTCAATGACTTCATTCAAGAAGTGTGTGCCCCTATCACTTACTAACTCTATTGGCAAGCCATATCTTGTGAACACATTCTCAAATAAGAACTTTGTCGTTGTTTGAGCATCATTCTTTGTTGTGGCTTTAACTTCTACCCACTTTGTGAGATAATCCGTGGCTACAATAATGTACTCAGCATGGGAGTTTCTAGTTGGGGGGTTAATAGGACCTACAAAGTCTATGCCCCACTTCGAGAATGCACGTCCTCCCATCATTGGCATCAAAGGCATCTCATCTTTTCTAATTGGGTGTTGGGCACGTTGGCATGTGTCACATTTCTTCACATAGGTATGTGCATCCATATGAAGAGTAGGCCACCAAAGCCTTGAGAGTAGAATAGTCTTAATTACTCGATCAAGACCAAAATGTCCACCTGCAACACTGTTATGGGCAGTTTCTAAGACTTTCAAATATCTGATTCGTGAATGCACACTCTTAAGTAACCATCTTTTCCTCTTCGATATAGGTTTTCGCCTACTAAGGCATAGTCTTTAGCCTCTTGCTCCATGCTTCGTCTTCTTGCTAGACTAGCCTTGCTAGGTAATGTTCCTGATCTTATAAATTCTACCAATGGAGCACTCCAATCTTGAATTAATGATATGTGATAAAGAGTTGCATGCTCCACCGGGGATCTCTTTTGGCACACTGGACAATTCTTGATCCACTCATGAATTTCTTTGTCTATACTAGGCCAATACACTCCTAAATGTTTTAGATTTTGCAATGTTCGTTGTTTAGAATAGTGATTCCCTAGAAATCCTTCATGGGCTTGTTGCAACCAACTACTATGTTCATCATCCTCGACACAACAAGCTAGAACACCTTCCGTATCTTGTTTATACATGCTTCTTGCCAATATTTGATAGCTTTGTGACCGCACAATTTCATCCTTGTTCGTCTTCACCTTCTTATTTGCGGGTCCAAAGGTTAGGACTGGTATTAACTTGTTTACCCATTTAGGAACAACTTCTAGATTTAAGAGATAAGCATCAGTCAATTCATCAGACACTCCTTGTGGTGGCTCTCCTGAAGTGATGTGAGAAAGGTGATCTGCTCTGAGGTGGGTCTTACCTTGCCTAACAACCACTTCAAAGTCATATTCCATTAGTAAGAGGGACCATCTTACTAAGCGTCTTGTGTTGCAAGGTTTATTGACCAAGTATAATAAAGCTTGATGATCAGTGAAAAATTTGAACTTGTTGACCAATAGATAGTGTCTAAACTTCTTTACAGCATATACCATGCCTAACCCTTCTCTTTCGGTTGTGGTGTAGTTTTGTTTAGCAGCGTTCAATTGCCTACTAGCATAGGCTATAGGCAAATCTAAATTTCCTTCTCCTGTGGGTTGTGACAACACACATCCTATTGCATAATTGGATGCATCCACATGTACATGGAATGGCTTATTCCAATCAGGAGTGATCAGTATGGGTGATGTGCACAAGCGTTTCTTCAGCTCATTGAAGGACTTCTCGCATTCGTTGTTCCACTCAAACTTTGTCAACAAGGCATAAAGAGGCTTAGCTATTTTTGCATACATGTGAATAAACCTATGGTAATATCCACAATGGACCATAAAGGCTTGTACCTCTTTAACATTCCTTGGCCTCAGTAGCTCCGCGATGGCTTTTACTTTGTCCTCATCAATTGATATTCCGTTCTTAGAAACAATATGACCTAAGATTTTACCTTGACGTACCATGAACACACACTTTTCCGGGTTCAGAATGTTCTTGTTTTTCTCTTACTAGGCTCTCCTGATTCACTTGTCTCTGATTGTTCAGCTAGTTTAGCTTTTTGTATGTTTGTGCCCTAGTAACTGCATGTATAGGAGCCACATTATCACTACTCGAACTTGAATCCCCTACTAGGCCTACCACATTAACGGGTGTAACCTTCCGTGCACGAGAGGGATGTCCGAGACAATCTCTCAGGAGTTGTTCTTTGCCACACTCAAGACAAACGACTTGTATTGTGATGTTTTGCCCTTGATTTGGAGCTAATGGGTGGAGTGGTTATTGTCCTGGTATAGGTTGAGGTTGGCTATATAGGTCGTGGCTGTCTATTCATTGGATAGTTTTCCATGTTGTAGTTGGGGTACTTCAGCTCACTATAAGAGTACATGTTAGGCTCCTGAGTTGGGTGTCTATCGTAAGGATAAGGTTGTGATAACCCTAGTCCTTCTCTGGTGCAAGCATGAGATGGATGATCTCCACTGCAAAGTGTGCAACTTCCTAACATTGGCACTCTCAAGGAGGAGTTCTGGTAGTTCTTCTGTCCTTGTACTCCTAATTTCTTGGGCACTAACGCTGCCACTTCCTCCACATAACTCGAACTAGAAGTCTCATTGCTCTTTGTATCCTTTGTTTTGGTAGGATCTTGTGTGATTTTGAGATCCTCAGCTAAGTTGTCTTCCAAATCTATGCACTCTTGAAGACACTCACTCAGAGTGTGCAACCGTTTCACGTATACTAACATTATCAGTGTTCCATTGGTCAGACCTTCTAAAAATAGAGATATCATTTTTTGCTGAGAAGGTCTCTCCGTCACAGGGCATCGAGTTACGTATCGATTAAATCTTCGTGCTGCGTTTTTTACTGTCCCGTTAGGAGCTTGTTTAAAACTATGTAGTAAGGATGACGAATTGTGCTTGATCCCTCGCTTAGTGAATTCCCAGACAAATTCTTGGAAGAATTGTTCGATATTGCCAAAGGAATTTCGATCCAAGGATTGAAACCAAGCTAAGGCTATTCCCATGAGAGTTAGCCCAAAGGATTCATATTGCATGAAAAAGTCATCCACTTGCTCCGCTCGTAACACTTGCTTGAATTTTGCTATGTGGTCATAGGGCTCTTCTGTGCCATCATAATGATTTCGCATACATTTGGCCAATTGGATTGGTCTCACTCTTTTGTCTGGCTCTGGGGATTGCATTATGATGGGGACACCTTGGGGTGGTTCTGTCCTAAAGGTAGGTCTATTCATATTTCCCATTCTCTGACTAGTGTGGCCATGGGGGTTGATTCCTGGCGTGGTGAATTGTTCATGTGGTCTATCGGGTCTAGTACCTTGGCTCATTTGTCCTAACATCATGTTTTCTGTTCTTTGCTCGGTCTCAAATGGGTTTTGTGAGGTGGTTGCATGATCTCGAGCTAACTCTCCTCTTTCATTAATCTGATCAGGGTTTTCAGTTACTACATTGATCTGGCCCATCTTGTCCATGTACAATCCATCTTCGTACTTGACAGTTGGTCTTGGAACTATTTTTAATTCAGTAGTGTTTCTCATTCTTGCTACTGACCTGTATAGACCGTCGAGGTAGATGGGTATTCCTTGCAGGTTAGTGGACACGTATTGACGAGACATCCTATATTCCCCTTCCACTGTAGACATAAGACCTTCCCTAGGTATGGATCTATGCATGTCTTCAGAAGCCAAGAGTCTCTCCCAGTTAAATGACATTTTGGACTCACTTGTCTATGAACTCAACACGTAGTGTTAACCACTGAGTTGTGAGTCCCTGACTTGGTTGTGTGGTTGACCTTAGTTTTAAGTGATTTGGTACTTTATCAATCTCTTCCTAAGTATCAACTTGAGCTTAGGTTCATAAGCCTTGTCTACAGGTCCAAAATTGTCCTTTGAATTGCTCAAAATCTTGTGGAACCCCTTGCTTCCTAGTCCAACCTGAGGGTCAACTTCAAAATACCCTATCTAATAATCCTCGTATTAATCCCACAAGCTTTCCAACAAACCAAAGATCACTTCGAACGGATTTTGTATGAGAAAGTTATGCCAGTTCAGGGTTCTGGGGGTTAAAACAGGGAAACAGGACCTCTCTGGGAGTACCTCAGGACAGGTGATATGATACCAGATTTTCCACGCGATACCACTATGGACGATACCACCTTAGACGATACGATACCACCCCCTAGACGATACCACCAAGTCCACGATACGATACCTCTGCATTCAACGATACGATACCAAGTTAGTGGACGATACGATACCAAAAATTTACACGATACGATACTGGAGCTCTCACGATACGATACTGGAGCTCTCACGATACGATACTGGTTCTATGGACGATACGATCCCAAAGGGTCAGATGATATGATGCCACTTTTTGCACGATACAATACTAGAATAGGCACGATACGATACCGCTCGATCAACGATACGATACCAGGTGGACCGTGATACGATACCACCGGGAAGACCATGATTGCGATACCAGCACTTGACGATACGATACCCGAATGGTATCATGATACCTCAAGTGGGTGTGCACGATACGATACCAAAACAGGAGGTGATATGATACCGAGTAGGCGATACGATACCAACTTTGCCCGCGATACGATACTTATGCAAGTGGCGATACGATACCACTGTCACGCGCGATACGATACTACTCGGTCAACGATACGATACCACCAGGGTGACCGCGATCGCGATACCGGCACTTGACGATACGATACCAGAATGGTATTGCGATACCTCAAGTGGGTGTGCACAATACGATACCTCGACAAGTATCGCGATACTGGGGAATTCTGGTATCGCGATACCAAAACTCAACCGGTCACGATACTTGGAGATTTTTTAAGCCCAAATTCAAAATTTTTTGCAGATATGTGTACCTTGTGTCCTTCTTGTCACTCCTATCAGCCTGTAGATGAAAAATCACCCTTCAAACTCATGATACCACCTCCGCGATACCAAACGCAGGTCTTGTCACTCCACGATACTGCCACTCAGATTTTTTGATGTTTTAAGTGGATTTCAAGGCGATTTCTTCAGCGTTTTAGCTCTGAACACCCTCTACACTTGTTCCTCACAGTCGTAGGTGAAAAACGAGGTGAATGTACACTCAAAAATTAGAAAAATCAGAGAGGAAGAAGGTAGGAAGAGATGATGATGATGATGAAGATGAAGAAGAAGAAAAACTCAGAAACTGAACTGAAAATGGTGATTTTTTTTTACCCTCCAACGTCGCTACTCTACGTCTTACCGCCACACGCTCGTCCTCCAAGCTCTCTACCCAGAAACGGCACCAAATTTGGTGTCACTCTAGCACAATGGTAAGTACCAACGTGAGGAGATACACCTCATAAATGTCAATCCGTAGAGACGTGAGGACCGGTATGAAGACCAAGAGCAAGTGAAGTGCACAAGCGCGTGAGTGAAAGCATACAAACATGTACACACATACACACACACGTGCACACGGTAAGAGCAAAGTGTGGAACAATGGAAGAACTTTGATTATCAACAACTCTCTTACAAAGCTGAAATCTACAACAAGCTAACCCCCCAAAAATGAGCTCTCCGGCCTTTTTAAAGTTTTTTGAGTGGTTTTGGCCCTGTCCAGACCTAGTGTCTGGCCTAGTTAAAAATTAGGTTCCAAGGCTTATTTGGGGACTCAAACAGAATCTAAAAATTATGAAAATTGGTAGGATGATACTTCTAATACTCCTCAAGCTCAAGGACTCCTTGGCTTTATAGGGATTTCTTCTAAAAATTTGACATGTGCTTCTTGGAGCTCCCTACAAGCTCCTTCTTCTTCTATCTCCACTTCATTGATGTGCTACGCTGCGTGTGTGTGGCCTTGACTGTCAACAATATGTATATGTATATGTATATGTATATGTATATGTATATGTATATGTATATGTATATGTATATGTATATGTATATGTATATGTATATGTATATGTATATGTATATGTATATGTGCCTTTCCTAGTTCCTTGAGTGCTCCATTATCTAACTCTACTGTAATTCGACTATGATTGACCCATACCTGAAGAAGTCCACTTCTTAGGTTTAGGTTGACTGCATGATCATAGATCCAGTCCTGACCCAAGACAAGAGGCTCCGTGAGGTCTTCGTCTTGGCACACTAGTACCTTAACTGTCATTAACATGTCCTGAATGTAGAGGGGAAGCTCCACCTCGCCCATGCAAGGGGTTTCCACACCTCCTAATCCTATGAGATAAGCTTCTATAGGATTGACCTTTAATTTTAATTCTTGACAGTAAGAGAGTCTCACCGCACTAGTGGCTGCACCTGAGTCAATCAATGCTCGCACGGACTCTGCACTAGTTCCTTGTCCTACCTCTATGGTCACAAAAGGTCGTCGATCAATTATTCTATGGGAACTTGTTCCTGCGACTTCACACATTGCCATATGATATCCTTGATCTGCATAGTCATTTGTTCTAGGCTGATCTCTACCTTGTCTTCGCAACTTCATCCTTCTGATGCGTTCTAAAGCTTCTACTTGAGCTTCTTCTCGAATTCGCTTTTCTTCTTCCTTGCGTTTCTTGGCGATATTGAGTCGACTTAGCATTTCCTCTGTGAGAGGTTCCTGATATAACTTGACTCTGCATCCGCTTATATAGCTTGGGAGAACGTCACCTTCCAATGTGGCTAGTTGCACTGCTCCACTTGTGGAGATCCTATTTATGATCATAGGTCCATAGCCACGCTTCTCTAATTTTCTCGCATGTTGTTTCAAAGTGTATACTAGTACTAGGTCGCCTGCCTTCAAACCTTTATCCTTAACGTGGGCATCAAAATATGCCTTCTGTCGTTTCTTAGCTGCATATATCCCTGCAGCTGCCCTTAGTCTTGTTTCTCCTAATCGTTCAAGGTCAAAAAGTCTAGAGGAGAGTTCATGACCCATCCATTTGTGCTCTTGTGCTACCTTCAATGTAGGTATCAAGAAGTCCAATGGTAACACTGCATTTTGGCCAAATACCATCTGAAAGGGGGTGGCTTGGAGTACCGTTTTGTAGGCCACTCGATATGCCCAAACAGCATGGTGTAGCTGTTTGTCCCAATCAGAGCGTTTATTGTTCACTAATTTCGTCAGTACATTGCATAAGATCTTATTGGTGCTCTCAGCCTGGCCATTTGCTTGAGGGTGATAGGGGGCAGACTTCTTATGTACTACCAAGAATTCCTGGAGCAGATTTTCAATAACTTCATTCAAGAAGTGAGTGCCTCTGTCACTAACTAGCTCTATAGGTAGCCCGTATCTAGTGAACACATTCTCAAATAAAAACTTAGCTGTTGTTTGAGCATCGTTCTTCGTTGTGGCTTTCACCTCTACCCACTTTGTTAGATAGTCGGTGGCAACAATGATATATTCCGCATGGGAACCCTTAGCTAGGGGATTAATAGGACCTACGAAGTCTATTCCCCACTTAGAGAATGCACGTCCACCCATCATAGGTTTCAGTGGCATCTCATCTTTACGTATAGGATACTGAGTTCTCTGGCAATCATCACACCGTTTCACATAGGTATGTGCATCCATGTGAAGGGTCGGCCACTAGAAGCCCGCAAATAGTATTGCCTTGATCACCCGATCTGGTCCAAAGTGTCCTCCTGCTACACCTTGGTGAGCAGTTTCCAAGATCTTGAGATATTCACTTTCATGGACACATAGCCTCAGGTAACCATCTTTACCACGCTTATATAGATTATCACCAATGAGTGAGTAATCCTGGGCTTCTTGTTCTAAACTCCTTTTCCTAGCCAAGGTCATATCCAGAGGGAAGGTTCTCGTCCTCAGGAAGGAAACTAGTGGTTCACTCCAGTCTGGCACTATGGACACTTGATAAAGAGTGGCATGTTCCACAGGTGGTTTAGTGCAACAGATTGGGCATTCCTTGCACAACTTTTGGACATCAGCTTCCATAGTCGGCCAATGCACTCCGAGTCTCTGTAGTGTTTGTAGGGTTCGTTGCCTTGAATAGTGTTGCTCTAATGCACCTACATGTGCTAATTGCAACCATTTGGCGTACTCATCTTCTTCCACACAACAGGCCAAGATTCCTTGATCTATGTGCTTGTACATGCTTCCTGCCATGATGTGGTACTTTTGGGCTTTCACAACCTCTCTATTTTGTGTGTTTACTACTGGATGGTTAGGCCTGTATGTCAATACTGGCACTAGTGGCTTAGCCCACTGTGGCACCACTTCCAAATTAAACAAGTAAGCATCAGGAAGGTCATCCGACACTCCTTGTGGGGCTTCTCCATATGTGAGTCTAGAGAGATGGTCTGCTCTCAAGTGGGTCCTACCTTTCCTTACCACAACCTCGAAGTCATATTCCATTAGTAAGAGAAACCATCTTACTAATCCACCTGTATTACATGGCTTGTTCACAAGATATAGCAGTGCCTGATGGTCAGTAAAGAATTTAAACTTATTTGCAAGCAAGTAATGTCTAAACTTTTTAACCGCATATACCATGCCTAATCCTTCTCTCTCTGTAGTGGTATAATTTCGTTCAGCTGCATTCAATTGTCTACTAGCATAGGCGATTGGAAGATCCATATTACCTTCACCAGTAGGTTGCGCGAGTACACACCCAATAGCATAATTGGATGCATCCACATGAACATGAAATGGCTTGTTCCAATCTGGTGTGGTCAAGATTGGTGCTGAACATAATCTTCGTTTAAGCTCCTGGAAGGAGTCCTCACATTCATCAGTCCACTCAAAGTTAGTCAGAAGTCCGTACATGGGCTTTGCAATGACGGCATACATGTGAATGAACCGGTGGTAGTAACCACAATGCCCCATGAAGGCCTGTACTTCCTTGACGTTCTTTGGCCTAGGTAACTCGGCTATGGCTCTTACTTTCTCTTCATCGGTGGATATGCCATTCTTTGACACTATGTGTCCTAAAATCTTACCTTGCCTGACCATGAAAACGCACTTTTTTGGGTTTAGGCAGACTTGATATTCTCTACATTTGTCAAAGATTTGTCTCAGTTCAGGAATATGGGTTTGTCTGATGTTGGAATGAGCACAAAGATCATCAACATAGACTTCTAAGTTCTTCCTCAGGAACTCCTTAAATACATGGCACATCAGCCTCTGGAAGGTTGTTGGTGCATTGGTAAGCCCAAATGGCATTACCCGAAAGGCGAATATGCCCCATTCTGTGGCAAAAGCTGTCTTATGCTGATCCTCTGGAGCTATGGCTACTTGATTGTAGCCCGAAAATCCATCAAGGAAGCTGTACACTTCCTTGCCTGCTACTCTTTCTAAGAGATGTTCTGTGATGGGAAGCGGATAAATCTCGAATTGTGGCTGCATTAACCTTCTTTAAGTTAATGCACACACGCAGCTTTCCATTTTTCTTGGGCACCACTACGATGGGGGATACCCACTCAGTGTGCTCAATTTCATAGATGAATCCAGCTTCAACCAGTCTATCTATCTCCTCCTTGATCTTAGCAGCATAATTATCGTTATATGTATATGGCTTTTGCTTAGAGGGTTTGGCGTCTGAGGTCATGGGGATGGTGTGTGAGCATATGTCTGGGTCAACACCCTTCAAATCCTTGTAACTCCAAGCGAATACATCTCTGTATTCTCTTAGCAAGGCTATTAATGCATGCTCTTCTTCCTCTGTTAGGTCATGGCCTATGTAAGTGCATCTCTCCTCTCCTTCTTCTAGGGCCACTACTATTTTCTTGGTGGTTTCTTTGTTATCATAGGCCTCTCCTGACTGTGCCTCTCGTTTAGGCATTCTTATCATGATTCTCCTGTCGTCTATCTCATACTTCTTAAAATTTTCTGGGACCTCAAACAAAGATTCTTCCTCTGTTTGTGTGACTTCTCTCTTCTTTCTTTTCTTTCCTTCTTCCTTCAGGGTCACATGTGTGGCTAGTCTTACCTCATTTGTAAGCTCTCCATGCCTCTAGGGTTGAAATTCTACTTCATAGAAGTATTCTTCATCTGATGCAAAAGGTGGGTCCATAATGATCGACTCTAGATCGGAGTCACTTGCCTCCTCAATTGCATCAGGGCTAGGTTCACACTCTTCTAACACTGCCTCTCCCATAATTGGCTCTATGGAGAAAACTGAAATGTCATAGCCATCCTCATCACAATGGGGTGTCCATTGTTCTTCATTGATGGCTACATCCATTGTTGCTAAGATTTCTGCCCAGCCATGGGGTTCAAATTCTTCGTCAGGAAAGACTACAGGTGCATAGGCTGGGTCTTGAATTGATCTATGTGTTTCTTTTGCACCTACCTCTCTGGCTTTCTCTCTCTTTTCTTCTTCTACTGCTACTTTGCACATCCATAACTGGGTATCTTCATGCATCCATGAGGATCCTGATCCTATGGAATGCACCGATTCTGTATCATCTTTAGCTTTATGGATGGGATTCCATTGGATAGGAGGGACATCTCTATGAGAGTAATCTTTAAGATTCACTTTGGTCATGACACCTAGGTGTTGCAAATACAAGGAATTGGTTCCCCAATCCTGTACCACTTGCAACTATCGCATAAACGGTCTTCCCAAAATCATCTCATAGGCATGATTTTTGCTGAAGTCACATATAGCGAATGTATGCTCAAACTCAACACCACATGTAGTGAGAGTTATTCCTTCTAACAACCTTAGGGGTCTCTCTATGTGACCATCGGCCATCTGCAATTTCATCCTCGTGGGCCTGAGTGCTGGCTTGCCCCAACGCTTCCACAGGGAAGTGGTCGCAATTGCAACACCTGCACCTGAGTCTAGAATGGCCTTGGTGGTGTATCCTTGATGGGTGATTGGAAGATAGGTGTTTCCTTCTTCACATTCACTCATATCTCCTATCTTGTCCAAGGGTATTTCGGGCACTGTTCTCTGGGATCCTACCTGGGAATGAGGTTTTGCTATCTGTGGTACTTGCTTGGCTACATGCTTCCATAGCTCTGGCCTTACTTTGAGTAGCTCTTCTAAGGTGAGGTTGCACTGAACCTTAGTGTTTTTCACTACCTCTGTGTTCCTAGGTATGACTGAGTCCTCATTTCGTACCATGACCGTGGGTGTTCTCATACAAGTAGACTTAGTTTCCCATGGGCCTGTGAAGTGGGGTAATTCTTGTAGAGAGTTAGACTCAAAGTCTAATCTTTCCTGAGATTGGGTGCTCTCCTGCTCCTCATAAATGGATGGGATATCTTGTGGGAATTGGTCATTTGCATCATCCACAAGTTCAATAGGAGGAGGGACTTCACTCTCTTTAGCCCATTTGTCTTCTTGAATCTCTCCTAGGAATTCTGGTGTGAATCGATTCATAGAAGAAGATGTGTGTGGCTCTGTAGAGTTAGGCGCATAGGCTTCTTGGGCGGGTAGGCTCACTCTTTCACTTGCCTTGCCCTTGTGTTGTATGGCGAGTTCCTTTTCCGATTGTGCAATTAGTGTCTCTATTCTTTCTAGCAGTCCATCAAAGTGCAACTGCGTCTTTGCTGAGCTAGAGATGTTAAAGAGACGGCTGGCTTCAAACATGGTCTGAGCCAACTCCACCATTTTGGCACAAATTTTAGTTCGTTCAAGCTCTAATTCTGCTCTAGGGTAGCACTTTTCATGATCAGTTACGTTTGGCCCTTCTTGGATTCTGGCTTGATATGCTTTAAGCATCATGTTTAGGTCCTCGGGAGTGGGATCTGCTAGGACTGATCCTACTCTAGGGGGTGGTGGAATTAGGTGAGGCGGGTTGGAAGGTGGCTGGTCGGATGGAGTTGGAAATGGTGGAGGTGGAGTAGTGTGAGAGGGAGTTTGAGATGTGAGCTCAGTTATCCTGGCCTTTGTTTCTCTAAGGCTTTCCTCGAGTTCACTCATCTTTCTTGCCCATTGTCTTTTCATTCTTTCACGACTATCTCTCCAAGCTCTAGTCCTCTTCTTTGTCGTGCTCTTTGTTTCACTAACTTCTGGGCTTTTTTCCTGACCTACACCCTGGTTTTGCTGCAGTGCTTGGGCTCTAGTGATTACTTGTACTGGTGCAGTGGAAGTCACGCTCCCTGTGGAGTCTACCACTAACCCAACAACGTTGATAGGAGTGATTTTTGGCATATTATTGGGGTTCTTTGGGCAATCTCGTAAGAGATGCTCCTTTCCACATTCTTGGCAAAAGCCCTAGATCGTCACTGACTGGGGTTGTGTAGGTGGAGGTAAGGGACAATCACGAATGAGGTGATCTCCCTGACATCTGTAGCATGGTCCTCTAGGGAATGGGGGTCTTACCTGCCTAGGTTGAGGTCTAGGATTGGGGTTTGCGTACATGACATTTGTGTAATCTGACTCCCAACTAGGTTCATTTGGCTTTTCACTATAGTAGGACTCACCATGTTCTGGAGACTGCATGTAGTAAGCCTGGGGACTATCAACATGTGTAGAATCAAAGCTATGGTCACTCGGGTCACTTTCAGACAGCAGTGGTGTTACAGGGACTATAGCTCTATTCAGGTTTTCTTCTGCTGCTGCATATTTTACTAAGATCACATTAGCTGGGGCAGGGGGTTGTTGTGCTAACACAGGCTGAGGCCTTTGTTGGTTTTGGTATGGTTGCTGATAAGGTTGTTGTGGCCTGCCATATGGCTGTGGAGGGTACGGGTTCTGGTATCTTCCCTGCTGAGGGTATGGCTGAGGGTAGGGTTGCCTAGCCGCCTACTTGTTGTATGGGCAATCTTGCGCGGTGTGATTGGTGTACCTCCGTTCTATGGTGCAGTACTGGCTACTAGGATTCACTTGGGGTTGAGCCATGATGGGACACACGTTCGCCATATGGTCACCCCCACAAGTATAGCATCTTTTCATAGGGGCAAACCTTGGGATTTGTTTGCTAGAGACACCTAATTTCTCAGCCACTTTCTCTGCAAGTTCCTCAATTGATGTGGATTGCATGGAAGAGAGGCTAGAGGCACTATCTGAATCTTTGTATATCTTAGAAAGCTCTAACTCCTCCCCTAGGTTATCCTCGATGTCAATGCACATGCGTACACACTCTTCTATAGTCCTAGGGTCCTTCAGATACACATAAGATCTCAATTTTGAACTTAGTAATCCATCCAAGAATAAAGCCACTTGCTTAGCTAGTGTGGGTAATTCAGGGGTAGGGCATCTCTCTAAGTATTGCCTGAATCTTCTTCCTGCAAGTCTCACGGTCTCTTGAGGGGTTTGCTTGAAGCTATGAATCAATGAGGAGGTATTATGCCTTATGCCACTCTTAGAGAATTCAATAATGAAAGCCTCTAGGAGTTGGTCTATGCTCCTGAACTGTCTCTCATTCAATGGTTGAAACCACGTAAGGGCTGTGTTCCTAAGGGTTAGACCAAAGGCATTATACTGTGTGAATAAATCCTCCACTTGTTCAGCTCTCAAGACTTGTCTAAACTCAGCCACATGATCGTATGGATCTCCCGTGCCATCGAAGTAGTTCTTCATGGACTTAACTAGCTGGGTTGGTCTCAAAGTCCTTGTGTGCTCTCTAGGACGTGGTAGAGGGAACTCATCGGCATTTCTTCGATGTCCTGGGGCTCTAAGTACCTCAGGCTCTACTCTATTTGTTTCCGTCCTCGTTCTTTCTCTGCCCCCTGAGTTGGCAAAGCTTACCTCAGGTCTATCTCTATGTCTGTCTCTTTGGGCTCCATGAGCTTGGGATGTTCCAGCACCAGGGTGACCATAGGAAACATTCGATCTTGGTTGGGGGAAAATAAATTCACCCTTCCAAGTGTAAGCGTGCCTATCATTTTCTGTAACCACAAAGATCCTTTCCGAAGAACGATCTAAGTAGGTCACTCTACCTGGGCTATCTGGATCTTTAAACTCATAGATCATGATTGTCCCTATATCAATTGGCTTGTCTGATTTATACCTCCAAAAGGCTTCATCGGTTTCTCGGTTTAGCAGCAGATCTATACTCTTATTGTCCTGTGGGATCCACTCGGGAGTGATGATCCTTGTTAGCACTGACTTTCCACGAGGGGTCCTAGGTTCTACACCCATGTTTCCTTGCTCCAAGTCACCTAAATCCGCTTCTGAGATCACATTTCCGAATTCGACTGTCCTATCTGGGTGACTGGTGACTACGTATATAGTTCCTTCTTTGTCCAAGTATGCTCCGTTTTCAAACTTGACAGCGGGGTGCTCTAGTCCAATGGATTGGTCAGGGTTTTTAATCTGGACCACGGATCTTCCTAGACCGTCCTCATAGATGCTAGCACCTAATCGGTTGGTCCTAAGGTATTCCAACTATGTTTTGTAAGGGCCTTCTACTCTGTGCAAGTATGGCACTCCTGAACTTCCCGTAGGTCTGTCCATGCCTTGAGACATCTCTGATTCACTGGTATCAGAGCTAGGGTAATGCGAGTGGTGACTCAACTGCTGGGCCCAAGACCTCCCAGTATGATTGACGCTAGCTTCTGAAGACCTAAGGCTTTGTCTATCCCTTACTAGATGCCGTCCTGATCTAAGGTTCATATGCCTAGTTAAGTAGCCCGATTTTTGCCCAGAGTACAACCTCGTTGCCGATCAATTGGTATCAGTCACTTGATTCGTTTTTAGTGTGTTATCATGTTTATGATCTTGTCTGATATTGCGTCGTCAGGAATACTTGAGTATTTTTTGTACTTTAAGTTGATCGTTCCACGTTAAATTCTTTTCCTTTAGGATTCTCAATCATACAAAGATTATGTACTTATCTTGAACTTTGAGTATTTAGGTAGTCTTCAACTTGATAGATGCCTATCGCCGCCCTGGCTTACTCCTATCACTAGTCGTTCTTAGCCTAAGCTAGGAATTGACAAAGGGAGTTGAGAATTTACAACCTTTTGTTTCCTTCTTGGTTGCCCTTGAGTGCCCAGGAAGCGTGTTCCCAAGCTTGCACTTACTCTTGCTTAGAATGCCCTTCGATGCTCTCAATAGATCTGTAAGAGTTCCAAAGTTAGCTCAAGACCAATTTGCACTGTGATTTTTTGGAAAAAAATTCTAGAGATCCCTAAATTTTGTTCCCCTGGGTATGGTCAACTTCAAAATACCCTATCTAATAATACCCTGGTTGTGCTCCCCACGAGCTTTCCAACAAAACAAGAATCACAGCAAACGGATTTCGTATGAGAGAGTTATGTCAGTTTAGGGTTCTGGTGCTAAAACAGGGTTCAAACAGGCTAACAGATCACAGGATTTTTCTCAAAAGCACATGTGTAGGGACCTCACAACTCACTAATTGCTAGACCAATATGCCCAAAAACTATCCCCAAAGCTTAGAATAAAAAACCCTAATTTTTTGGCCGAAAAGCCTGTCAATCGCGATCGACAGGTCTGTCAATCGCGATTGACAGAGGTGTCCGTCGGGGCCTATCGGTCGCGATCGACACGTCAGCCGCGATTGACAGTGTCAATCGCGATCGACAGAGTCGGTCGTGAGTCCTGTCAATCGCGATCGATGGTGTCAATCGCGATCGATGGTGTCAATCGCGATCGACACTTTTTCCGGGTTTTCCGCCATGAATTCAGTCGATCGGGGCTGTGTCCGTCGCGATGGACACGTGGCTATGCGAAAAAGTCAATCAATTGTTGAAATTCAGTCGGTCGCGATCGACGGCGTCAATCGCGACTGACAGAGGTGTCGGTCATGGCTGTCGATCGCGATCGACGGTGTCAATCGCGATTGACAGGGTCCTACGTGGCAGTCTGTCGGTTGTGAAGTCTGTCAGTCGTGATCGACAAGGTCTATCGATCGTGATTGACAGGGTCTGTCGGTCGCGATTGACAGAGAACCACGGATTTTTTCTACTGTTTTTAGTGTTTTAGGATGTGCTCTTTGTGCTTGTCACAGTGGTATGCTTTATTTTACCAAAGGGGCGAGTTTTCTGTCGATCGCGATCGACAGAGGCTGGTGACTGCGAGACAGATTCTGAGTATTCCGTACCTGCGCAACGTGCTGGGGATGATGATTCAGCAAGAACCTGCAAAATGCTCAAGAAACATGCAAAAACAGTGTTGGCACACAAAGCAACAGAGGAATCATGCACAATACGGCAACAAGGCCAGATCATTTTTTCCCTTAGATTATGTACAACTCAAGTGATTTTAATCACTACACAAACATTGTAAATCCCGTTTTTGGTAGATTAGACTCCATTTTGTGCAAGCCGAGGAGTCCTCGAGCTTGAGGAGTATTAGAAGTACCATCGTACCAATTTTCATAATTTTTAGACTTCGTTTGAGCCCTCAAATAAGCCCTGGAACCTAATTTTTAACTAGGCCGGACACTAGGTCTGGACAGGGCCAAAAGCTAGTCAAAAACTATAAAAAGAGCTAGAGAGCTCATTTTTGGGGGTAGATTGTAATTGAAACGAACTTGTAAGAGCATTTTGAAAGTAATCTAAAAGCTCCATTGATTCTCACTCTTTGTCTTACCGTGCGTGCGCGTGTGTGTGTATGTGTGTGCATGCTAGTGTGCTTCTCACTCACGCACTTGTGCAGCCACTTGCTCGAGGTCTTCATACCATCCTCACGTCTTCCCGGATTGACATTAAAGGAGGTGCTACTCATCATAGAGCTACACCAAATTTTGGCGCCGTTGCCGGGGATCGAGCTTTGAGGACGAGCGTGTGATGGTAAGACGTAGAGTTGACGCGTTGGAGTTGTAGGTATTTTCTTCACTCTCATCGATTTTCTTTTACTTTCTTCACCATCATCATCAACACCATCTCCCACGTCCATCTCCATCATCGCAAAAATTTCAGTTTTTTGACTATATCCCCACCTCCACCTCATTTCCCTCATTTCACTTGTGAGAGAGAGCGAGAGAGCGAACTTGCATGTGCTGTTTTTGCATGTTTTCTGAGCTATTTTGCAGGTTTTTTGCTGTACCATCATCCCCAGCAGTGTGCGCAGGTACGACAGGCTCTGCACAGGTCCCGGGGCGACAATCTCTGTCTATCGCGACAGACAGAAAATCTTAAAATTTTGTGAATGCATGATTAGTACTGTAACCTACACCCTGAGGGCACTCTAGATCACTAGAAGTTTTCCAAAAATTTGCATTTTTTCCGTCTATCGCGACAGACACCGTCTATCGCGACAGACAGAAATCCGCGACAGATACCGTCTATCGCGACAGACACCGTCTATCGCGACAGACAGAATTTCACGACAGATAGCGTCTATCGCGACAGACACCGTCTATCACGACAGACAGAAATCCGCGACAGATACCGTCTATCGCGACAGACACCGTCTATCGCGACAGACAGAATTCCACGATAGACACTGTCTATCGCGACAGACACCGTCTATCGCGACAGACAGCCCCCACGATAGATTGTGTCTATCGCGACAGACACCATCTATCGCGATAGACAGGCATTTTCGGCATAAAAATTAAGGAGTGAATTTTTGGAAATTTAGGCTAAATTTTGGGCATATTTGCACTTTCATGTACTCATATACTTACGAAGGCCTTAGAAAATGCATTAAAACCCCCGAAAGGTTCTGCCTGTCTAGTAACCCCCTAAACCCTGAACGGTCATAACTGTTGCGTATGAAATCCATTTTCTGAGCTCTAGGGCTTGTCAGAAAGCTCGTGACATATACTACACGCCCTCAACTGTTTTTTGTAAGAATATCGTGTTGATTTTCATATAGGATATTTGGAAGTTGACACACAGAGGGGTAGAAACACCAAGGGAGCTCTATTGGAAATTTCTAGCTATACAAAAGGGGGAACAAGGGTCATTAAAAAAGTGTCTGAAATAAATTGTCTGTCAATTGAAAGGTCTACTTGGAGCTAATCTTGGGATTTATGCAGGCCTATTGAGAAGCAATTGAGAGTATCCAAGCAAGGGTGTTGCGCACGCTTGAGAATCAACTTCTCGAGCACTAAAGAGCAAGGTTCGGCAAGAAAGGTTGGAATATTCTCAACTCCTCTTCGTCAATTCCTAGCTTAGGCTAAGAGCGATTAAAAGTAGGAGTAAGTCAGGGCGACGATAGGCCACTAACAAGTTGAAGACTACCTAAAAACTCAAGTTCAAGCTAAAAACTTAATCTCTGTACTGACGACAACATAAAGGAAAGAACCTAACGTGGAACGATCAACCGGAAAGTACGAAGAACATTCAAGTATTCCTGACGAAGTAATAACAGATAAGACTTTAAACACGAGGAATAACTAAAAAGAATCAAGTGACTGGTACCAATTGATCGGCAACGAGGTTGTACTCTGGAAAAAATTTGGGGCTAATCAGTTAGGCATATGAACCTTAGATCAGGACGACACCTAGCAAGAGAAAGACAAAGCCTTGGGTCTTCAGAGGCTAGTGTCAACCACACTGCAAGGTCTTGGGCCCAGCAGTTGAGTCGCCACTCTCATTACCCTAGCTCTGATACCAGTGAGTCAGAAATGTCTCAAGGCATGGACAGACCTACGGGAAGTTCAGGTGTGCCCTACTTGTACAGGGTAGAAGGCCCTTACAAAACACAGCTGGAGTACCTGAGGACCAACCGATTAGGTGCTAGCATCTATGAGGACGGCTTAGGAAGATCTGTGGTCCAGATTAAAAACCCTGATCAATCCATTGGACTAGAACACCCAGCTGTCAAGTTTGAAAATGGTGCATACCTGGACAAAGAAGGAACTATATATGTAGTCACTAGTCATCCTGATAGGACAGATGACTTTGGGAATGTAATCTCAGAAGCGGACTTAGGTGACCTGGAACAAGGGAACATGGGTGCGGAACCTAGAACCCCTCGAGGTAAATCAGTTCTCACTAGAATTATCACGCCTGAGTGGGTCCCCCAAGATAACAAGTGCATAGATTTGCTTCTCAATCGAGAAACGGACGAAGCCTTTTGGAGATATAAACCGGATCACCCAACTGATATAGGAACAATCATGATCTATGAGTTTAAGGATCCAGATAGCCCAGGTAGAGTGACCTACTTAGACCCCACTTCGGAGAGGATCTTTGTGGTGACAGAAAATGATAGGCATGCTTACACTTGGAAGGGCGAATTCATTTTCCCCCAACCAAGATCAAATGTATCCTATGGTCACCCAGGGGCTGGAACTTCCCAAGCTCATGGTACGCAAAGAGACAGAAGTAGAGAGAGACCAGAAGTAAGTTTTGCCAACCCAGTGGGCAGAGAAAGAACGAGAACGGAGACGAATAGGGTAGAACCTGAGATGCTTAGAGCCCACAGGAACCAAAGAAATGTAGATGGATTCCCTCTACCGAGGCCTAGAGAGCACACAAGAACTTTGAGACCCACCCAGCTAGTTAAGTCCATGAAGAATTACTTTGACGGCACAGGAGATCCCTATGATCATGTGGCGGAGTTCAAGCAAGTCTTGAGAGCTGAACAAGTTGAGAATCTATTCACGCAGTACAATGCCTTCGGTCTAACCCTGAGGAATACGGCACTTACATGGTTTCAGCCATTGGATGAGCGCCAGTTCAGGAGCATAGACCAACTCCTAGAAGCATTTATTATTGAGTTCTCCAAGAGTGGCATAAGACACAACACCTCCTCACTGATTCACAGCTTCAAGCAAACCCCTCAAGAGACTGTGAGACTTGCAGGAAGAAGATTTAGACAATATCTTGAAAGGTGCCCTATTTCGGAGCTACCCACATCTGCTAAACAAGTAGCCTTATTCCTTGATGGACTGCTGAGTCCAAAATTGAGATCCTACGTGTATCTGAAAGACCCTAGGACTATAGAAGAGTGTGTACGTATATGCATTGACATTGAAGATAACCTAGGAGAAGAGCTAGAGCTGTCCAAAATTTACAAAGATTCAGACAGTGCATCTAGTCACTCTTCCACGCAATCCACATCAATTGAGGAACTCGCAGAGAAAGTGGCCCAGAAATTAGGAGTAACTGGCAAACAAATCCCAAGGTTTGCCCCAGTGAAAAGATGCTATACATGCGGTGGTGACCATATGGCGAACGTCTGTCCCATTATGGCTCAACCCCAAGTAAACCCTAGTAGCCAGTACTGCACCATAGAACGGAGATACACCAACCACACCGCACAAGATTGCCCATACAACAAGCAGGCGGTTAGGCAACCCTACCCTCAGCCCTACCAACAAGGCAGATACCAGAACCAGTACCCTCCACAACCATATGGCAGGCCACAACAAAATTTCCAACCTCAATATCAAAACCAACAAAGGCCTCAGCCTGTGCTAGCACAACAACCCCCAGCCCCAGCTAATGTGATTCCGGTAAAGTATACTGCTGCAGTACCCTCCACAACCATATGGCAGGCCACAACAAAATTTCCAACCTCAATATCAAAACCAACAAAGGCCTCAGCCTGTGCTAGCACAACAACCCCCAGCCCCAGCTAATGTGATTCCGGTAAAGTATACTGCTGCAGAAGAGAACCTGAATAGAGCTATAGTCCCAGTAACACCCTTGATCTCTGAAAATGACCCAAGTGATCATAGCTTTGATTCTACCCATGTTGATAGCCCCCAGGCCTACTACATGCAGTCTCCTGAGCATGGTGAGTCCTATTATAGCGAAGAGACAAGCGAACCTAGTTGGGAGTCAGACTACACGAACGTCATGTATGCAAATCCCAATCCTAGGCCTCAATCTAGGCAAGTCAGACCTCCATTCCCAAGAGGACCGTGCTACAGATGCCAAGGTGATCACCTCATTCGTGATTGTCCCTTACCTCCGCCTACACAAACTCAGTCCGTGACTATCCAAGGCTTTTGCCAAGACTGCGGAAAAGAGCATCTCTTACGAGATTGCCCTAAGAACCCCAATAGAATGCCAAAAATCACCCCTATCAACGTTGTTGGGTTAGTGGTAGACTCCTCAGGAAGTGTCACTTCCACTGCACCAGTACAGGTAGTCACTCGAGCTCAAGCTTTGCAGCAAAACCAAGGGGTAGGCCAAGAAAAGAGCCCAGATGCTAGCGATACTGAGAGCCAAAATAAAAAGAGAACAAGAGCTTGGAAAGATAGCCGCGAACGTATGAAAAGGCAATGGGCAAAGAAGATGAGTGAACTTGAGGAAAGTCTACGAGAAACCAAGGCTAAAATCATAGAGATCACATCTCAACCGCACTCTCACACATTCCCACCGCTACCATCCCCATCACCCTCCATCCCTTCACCCTCTAAGACAGCCCACGTAACCCACCCACCACCCCAAACAGGATCGGTATTAGCTGATCCCACTCCCGAAGACATAGACACGATGCTTAAAGCATATCAGGCCAGAATCCAAGAAGGGCCAAACGTCACGGATCATGACAAGTGCTATCCTAGAGCTGACCTAGAGATAGAAAGAACCAAACTGTGCGCGAAAATGGTCGCATTGGCTCAGACCATGTTTGAAGCCAGTCGCCTTTTCAATTACTCGGGCTCAGCCAAAACGCAATTACATTTGGATGGATTCCTAGAGAAGTTAGAGAGGATAATTGCAAGATCTGACAAGGAAGAAAAAAATCAAGACCAAGAAAAAGCAAGCAAAAACAGGAATCATTCCCAATCAGAAGTGTATGTGGCCAATGCCCCTAAACCGGACAACTTCCCCTCCTTAGAAAGAATAGAGAGGCCAATAGCACAGCCAGAAAAGGAACCTACCCCTCAAAGAAAGGAAAGGGCAAGAGAACGGATAAGCCAGCCTCTTCAGGAAGCCCGTGGGCCTCCTCAAGAAGCTTATCTTCCCCCCCAAAAGGCAGATGAGCCTCCCTCGAAAGCTCAAGTACCTCCACAGGTTGCCTACATTCCTTCTCAGGGAGTGTATGAGCCTGTTCGGAAAAGTAATAGAATAAGTAATCCTCCCCAAGAAGCTTGTGCTCCAGTCATTTGCGAGAACGAGGAGAGAGTCAACAATAGAATCAGCCCTCCTTCACAGGTTGCTTATGCGCCCAATTCTACGGAGCCAGACACTTCTTCTTCTATGAATCGGTTTGCACCAGACTTCCTACGAGAGATTCAAGAAGACAAATGGGATAACGAAAGCGAGGTCGCACCTCCTTTTGAACTTGTGGACGATGCACACGACCAATTCCCACAAGACATCCCATCTATTTACGGGGAGCATGAGAGTGTTCAGTCTCACGAGAGATTAGACTTTGAGTCTAATTCCATACAAGAGCTACCCCACTTCACAGGCCCATGGGAAGCAAAGTCCACATGTATGAGAGCACCCACAGTCATGGTAAGGAACGACGACTCAGTCATACCTAGGAACACAGAGGTAGTGAAGAACACTAACGTGCAGTGTAATCTCAAGTTAGAAGAGCTACTCAAGGTTAGACCTGAATTATGGAAACATGTAGCCAAACAAGTACCAGAGATAGCAAAACCTCGTTCCCAGGTAGGATCCCATAGGACAGTGCCAGAAATTCCCTTGGATAAGATAGGAGATATGTGTGAAGGTGAAGAAGGGAACACCTATCTTCCCATCACCTACCAGGAGTACACCACCAAAGCGATTTTGGACTCAGGTGCAGGAGTTGCAATTGCCACCACCTCCTTATGGAAGCGTTGGGGCAAGCCAGCACTCAGGCCAACGAGGATGAAATTGCAAATGGCCGATGGTCATATTGAGAAACCCTTAGGATTGCTAGAAGGAATAACTCTCACCACTTGTGGTGTTGAGTTCGAGCATAGTTTTGCTATATGTGACTTCAGCAAAAATCATGCCTATGAGATGATTTTAGGAAGACCATTTATGCGACAGTTGCAAGTGGTGCAGGATTGGGGGACCAATTCTTTGTACCTGCAACACTTAGGTGTTACAACCAAAGTCAATCTCAAGGATTATTCTCATAGAGATGTCCCTCCTATCCAATGGAATCCCATCCATAGAGCCAAAGAGGATACAGAATCGGTGCATTCCATTGGGTCGGGATCCTCATGGATGCATGAAGATACTCACTTATGGATGTGCAAGGTAGCAGTAGAAGAAGAGAAGAGAGAGAAAGCCAGAGAGGTAGGTGCGAACGAAACTCATAGACCCATTCAAGACCCAGCCTATGCACCTATAGTCTTTCCAGATGAGGAGTTTGAACCCCATGGCTGGGCGGAAATTTTAGCAACCATGGACGTAGCCATCAACGAAGAACAATGGACACCTCACTGTGATGAGGATGGCTATGACATTTCAGTCTTTTCCATAGAGCCAATCATGGGAGAGGCAGTTTTAGAAGAATGCGAACCTAGCCCTGATGCATTTGAGGATGCAAGTGACTCCGATCTAGAGTCAATCATTATGGACCCACCATTTGCATCAGATGAAGAATATTTCCATGAAGTAGAATTTCAACCCCAGAGGTATGGAGAGGTTACAAATGATGTAAGATTAGCAACGCATATGACCCCAAGGGAAGAAGGAAAGAAACGAAAGAAGAAAGAAGTCTCACCAGAGGAGGAAGAATCTTTGTTTGAGGTCCAAGAAAATTTTAAGAAGTATGAGATAGATGACAGGAGAGTCATGATAAGAATGCCTAAACGAGAAGCACAATCAAGAGAGGCCTATGATAACAAAGAAACCACCAAGAAAATAGTAGTGGCCATAGAAGAAGGAGAGGAGAGATGCACGTATATAGGCCATGACCTGACAGAAGAAGAAGAGCATGAATTGATTGCCCTGCTAAGAGAATACAGAGATGTATTCGCTTGGAGTTACAAGGACTTGAAAGGTGTTGACCCTGACATATGCGCACACACCATTCCTATGACTTCAGACGCTAAACCCTCTAAGCAAAAGCCTTATACATATAACGATAATTATGCTGCTAAGATCAAGGAGGAGATAGATAGACTGGTCGAAGCTGGATTTATCTATGAAATTGAGCACACTGAATGGGTATCCCCCATCGTAGTGGTGCCCAAGAAGAATGGCAAACTACGTGTGCATTAACTTGAAAAAGGTTAATGCCGCCACGATTCGAGATAACTATCCACTTCCCATCACAGAACACCTCTTAGAAAGAGTGGCAGGCAAGGAAGTGTACAGCTTCCTTGATGGATTCTCGGGCTACAATCAAGTAGCTATAGCTCCAGAGGATCAGCATAAGACAGCTTTTGCCACAGAATGGGGCATTTTTGCTTTTAGAGTAATGCCATTTGGGCTTACCAATGCACCAGCTACCTTCCAGAGGCTGATGTGCCATGTGTTTAAGGAGTTCCTGAGGAAGAGTTTAGAAGTCTATGTTGATGATCTCTGTGCTCATTCCAATGTGAGACAAACCCATATTCCTGAACTCAGACAAATCTTTGACAAATGTAGAGAATATCAGGTCTGCTTGAACCCAGAAAAGTGTGTTTTTATGGTCAGACAAGGCAAGATTCTAGGGCACATAGTGTCAAAGAATGGCATATCTACAGACGAAGAAAAAGTGAGAGCCATAGCAGAGCTACCGAGGCCAAAGAATGTCAAGGAAGTACAAGCTTTCATGGGGCATTGTGGGTATTACCGACGTTTCATCCACATGTATGCGGTCATCGCAAAGCCCATGTACGGACTTCTGACTAACTTTGAGTGGACGGATGAATGTGAGAATTCCTTCCAAGAGCTTAAACGAAGATTATGTTCAGCACCAATCTTGACCACACCAGATTGGAATAAGCCATTCCATGTTCATGTGGATGCATCCAATTATGCCATTGGATGTGTGCTTGCACAACCTACTGGTGAAGGTAATATGGATCTTCCAATTGCCTATGCCAGTAGACAATTGAATGCGGCTGAACGGAATTACACCACTACAGAGCGCGAAGGATTAGGCATGGTATATGCAGTCAAGAAATTTAGACACTATTTGCTTGCAAATAAGTTTAAATTTTTTACTGATCATCAGGCATTATTATATCTCGTAAACAAGCCATGCAATACAGGAAGATTAGTGAGATGGTTTCTCTTGCTAATGGAATATGACTTTGAGGTCGTGGTAAGAAAAGGTAGGACTCACTTGAGAGCAGATCATCTCTCTAGGCTCACATCGGGAGAAGCCCCACAAGGAGTGTCAGATGACCTTCCTGATGCTTACTTGTTTAATTTGGAAGTGGTGCCGCAGTGGGCCAAGCCAATAGTACCAGTATTGACATACGGGCCTAATCATCCAGTGGTGAACACACGGAATAGAGAGATCGTAAAAGCCCAAAAGTACCATATCATGGCAGGAAGCATGTACAAGCACACAGATCAAGGGATCTTGGCTTGTTGCGTGGAAGAGGATGAGTACGCTAAATGGTTGCAATTAGCACATGTAGGTGCGTTAGAGCAACACCATTCAAAGCAACGAACTTTACAGACTCTACAGAGATTCGGAGTGCATTGGCCAACTATGGAAGCGGATGTCCAAAAGTTGTGCAAGGAATGCCCAATCTGTTGCACTAAACCACCTGTGGAACATGCCACTCTCTATCAAGTATCCATTGTGCCAGATTGGAGTGAACCTCTAGTATCATTCTTGAGGACAAACACATTCCCTCCAGACATGACTCTAGCTAGAAAAAGGAGTTTGGAACAAGAAGCCCAGGATTATTCACTCGTTGGTGATAATCTATACAAGCGCGGTAAGGATGGTTACCTGAGACTGTGTGTCCATGAAAGTGAGTATCTTAAGATCTTAGAAACTGCTCACCAAGGTGTAGCAGGAGGACACTTTGGACCGGATCGGGTGATCAAGGCAATCCTATTTGCGGGCTTTTGGTGGCCTACCCTTCACATGGATGCACATACCTATGTGAAACGGTGTGATGTCTGTCAGAGGACTCAGTATCCTATACGCAAAGATGAGATGCCACTGAAACCTATGATGGGTGGACGTGCATTCTCTAAGTGGGGAATAGACTTCGTAGGTCCTATTAACCCCCCAGCTAAGGGTTCTCATGCGGAATACATCATTGTGGCAACAGATTATCTCACCAAGTGGGTAGAGGTAAAAGCTACAACCAAGAACGATGCTCAAACAACTACCAAATTCTTGTTTGAGAATGTATTCACAAGATACGGGCTACCTATAGAGCTTGTAAGTGATAGAGGCACTCATTTCTTGAACGAAGTGATTGAAAACCTACTCCAAGAATTCTTGGTAATACACAAGAAGTCTGCCCCTTATCACCCTCAAGCTAATGGACAAGCTGAGAGCACTAATAAGATTTTATGCAATGTACTGACGAAATTAGTGAACACTAAACGCTCTGATTGGGACAAACAGCTACACCATGCTGTTTGGGCATACCGAGTTGCCTACAAAACGGTACTCCAAGCCACCCCCTTTCAGATGGTATTCGGTCAAAACGCTGTGTTACCCTTGGACTTCTTGATCCCTACATTGAAAGTAGCACAAGAGCACGAATGGACAGGTCGTGAGCTCTCCTCTAGGATCTTTGACCTTGAACGATTAGGGGAAACAAGATTGAGAGCCGCTGCAGGAATATATGCAGCCAAGAAGAGACAGAAGGCATATTTTGATGCCCACGTGAAGGATAAAGGCTTGAGGGCAGGAGATCTAGTCTTAGTCTATACACTAAAACAACACGCGAGGAAGCTAGAAAAGAGAGGCTACGGACCTATGATCATCAATAGGATCTCCACGAGCGGAGCAGTACAATTGGCCACATTAGAGGGCGATGTTCTCCCAAATTATATTAGCGGTTGCAGAGTCAAGTTGTATCAGGAACCCCTCACGGAGGAAATGCTCAGTCGACTCAACACTGCTAAGAAACGCAAAGAGGAAGAAAAGAGAATTAGAGAAGAGGCTCAAGCAGAAGCTTTAGAACGCATCCGAAGGATGAAGTTACGAAGACAAGGCCGAGATCAAACCAGAACAGTTGACCATGCAGATCAAGGATATCCCATGGCCATGTGTGAAGTTGCAGGAACAAGCTCGAATAGAATAATTGATAGACGTCCTTTCATAACCATAGATATAGGACAAGGAAAGAGTGCAAGGACCGTAAGAGCCTTGATTGACTCAGGTGCTGCCACTAGCGCTGTTAAGTTGTCTTACTGTCAAGAGTTACACTTAACTGTCCATCCTGTGGAAGCATATCTCATAGGATTGGGAGGTGTGGAAACCCCTTGCATGGGCGAGGTGGAACTTCCCCTCTACATTCACGATGAGGCAATGACCGTTAAAGTACTAGTGTGTCAAGATGAGGATCTCACTGAACCTCTCGTCTTGGGTCAGGATTGGATCTATGACCAAGCAGTTAATCTAAACCTAAGAAGTGGACTTCTCCAGGTTTGGGTCAATCATAGTCGAGTTACAGTAGAATTAGACAATGGAGCACTCAAGGAATTAGGAAAGGCACAGACTCCTGGTCCTTCCAGGGGTACACATGAAGATGACCATGTTGTTCTTGTTCAAAACCCTGTGTTGCAGAGGAATGATAATTGCAAAAAAGGAGTCAAGGATGCAACGGAACTCCCTTCTTTTCCAAAGGTCAGAAGGAGGCAGCAACCAAAGGCGGATCACAAGCAGAAGAAGCAGAGCACTACCTATGTCCGAGATCAAAAGTACATGCGCAGCAGAATGTCCCAGAAAATAATCCAGGTGTGGGTGCGGAAAGGCGAACGACCGGGTGCACCACCGTCAACTACGCGGGCAAAGCCTCTTATTAGTAACCAACAACACGACGCTAATAAGAAGTCTTTCAGAAATTCTTCTGCTAAAGTAAAATCTATTTGGGTGCCCAAGAAGTCGATGAAGGCAAGCCCACAATCTAGACAAATTTGGGTGCCTAAGGCTTGCTTGAGGGCACAAGTAGTTACGCCAAGGCCACAACCTATGCAGCATAACCCTTCTACGAGTACAACCAGAATTCCCTCGTGCTCAACACTTAGGAACACACAAAGACCCATGAGTATGCATGTAATCACTTATAAGTGGGTCCCTCAAAGGCCCCATTCCCAAACAGCGACACCGACACAGCTCTCTGGAGTCTCTACGAAACCGAAAGCAAAGCCCATCCACTGCATTTGGCAGTCTAAGATCTGTAATAAACCCCCCGACCCCGATTTGTAAATTCACCCCACTTACTAACGGCATTAGTCTCCTAGGAATACACAAACGTTAACTACACTCACTGTCTTCGTGCACTTACTAACCACTAACTCACCATCTACCTCATGTTAATGTTGTAACGGGGACAACAACGGATTTATTCTGTCCATTACGATGTTAACACATGATTCTATATTCTCACAGAATCAGAAGGCAAGAAGAAAAATGGCAGAAGCGACAGGTTCGGGCTCACAAGTAGGGATACTTACTGCAGGAATTGATGTGGATAGCCTACCCGTGGATGTGCCCCCGACTGAACGACCAGTGGAGATGCAACACCTCCAGCAACTCCCGGTGCCAGATCCACCTACAGGAATCACGGAAAGAGTTCATGCGAATTCTCATTGGTTCAATGGCATGCCCGGTCCATTAGGTGAGGCCAAGTATATCTGGGAGTCTAAATGCGAGTATGACAGATCATGGGTGCGATTCCAATTTTTCTCCAAGGAGTTCGAGACTTTACAGAACACAGAAGATCTACAGATCATATGGCAACGAGCAGGATTGGCGGAATATTTTGAAGCCCCACTACCTAAACCCGATCTCCTCCGATGTTATTATCTGGTCTCCACATTACAAGCTCATGAAGATAAGGACCAACCCGGATCATTTGTTCTCCCCTCACTGCTGGGCAACAACGAGTTGAAGAGGTTTGAACTTTCTGTGGAGCTGGTGAGTGATGCTTTAAATATGCATGGCACGCATGTACCCTCAGAAAAGGATGCTCTCGTTCCCACCAACATGAAGGACAGGAAACTAGTGAAGCTGAAAGACATGGCAGCACTCACCCCAAATGTGTCCATCCCTCTCCGAATGTGCATGCAACACTTCGCCTTCCCCGGTCAAGACCGATTCACGCAACCACACAAGAAGATCTGGTTTGCTCTCTACTTGGCGGAAGCAGGTGCGTTACCTATTAAGCTACCAGTGTGGATTATAGATCAGTTGTATGAAGCAAACAAAAGGGCATCTAGGAAATTAGTGGTGAACGGATGCTGTGCACTCACACGCATCATTTATCGATGCTTGGCATATGATGTCCCCATTGAGCGTGCCTTAACTTGGGCACAATTACAAATGTTTAAAAGGCTCAAGACATCCACACATCAGTCCAAGCGCATGAGGGGCGCGATCCCTTGTGTCCAGACAAGGGAAGTCCTGACTACTCCTGAGGCATCACCATTAAGAGAGGGCACGGTACCTCCCTTTACCATTAGGATACCCAGGTCGGAATCCGACACTACGACACAACCTACCCCATCGGCTCCTCCTGTCACACCTGAATTCGAATTTGCTGCCACTGGAGAGGCTGAAGGACTGGACCCCCAGGATTTCGAAGCATTCCTACAAAGCACACAATTCTCTGATGTGGAGTTTTACTCAGAGGCAGAGGAGCAGGGCACATCCTCACGAAGAAGAAGAAAGTCTACAGACGGTAGACATGTCCATTGGAGTGACACTCAGGAAAGTCAACAACACGGACACCCGGAAGAAGAAGAAGCGTATGAAGAAGAGACCACTGAAGCCCCAGCATATACAGCAGAACTCCGAAGGCTGTATCAGATTATGGAAAGAGTACGATCGCAGCAATTACTCACTGAACAGAGCAGCAGAGTACTTATGACTCAGTTGTTGGAAGAAGCGGGAGTTGACTCAGAGTACAGGGAAGGTCTCTTATTGATGGCAGAAACATATGGAGTTGTAGAAGCTGTGCGCACTGCCATTCAGAGGCCTTCAGTTCAATATGACCCACGAAGGTTCCAGACACGACCTCGCCCAGGTAAAAATATACAAATTCCCGTTACAGTTGCAGAAGAGCCGACTACTACACCTGAAACTATCAGAACAACCTCCCAGACAGCTAGCCAACAGCACCCAGCCACCCATGAGGAGTCCACCGAACCACTACCACCTACTCCCCCACCATCACCTCCTAGAAGAGAAATAGTAGAAACCACATCGACTACTCAACCCACCGACCCCACCTTCATCTTCCGTACTCCGATCTCCAGTGCCACCCTATTCTCTACCACTGATAATCCTATCTTCGAAGACAACCCCAACACTACACAATCCGCCGAACCCCTCCTAGACCCTGCCCTAGGGCAACCATCCCCAACGCCCTCAGCCACGGGTCATCCTGACCCTAGATCCACATTCATGGGCTTCCCTGCTACCACGCAACCCTTTCAGCCCTCCTCAAATTTACGACCCCAACCCCCGATATCCCTCTCTCCATTTCTACAATCCCTCCAGGACATCTTTGCTAGGGCTTTTCAACCAGGCCCTCAACCATTCCCTGTCTTTTCAGCTCCCCATCCCACTTCACATCTATTCACCACTTCCACACACACACCACCTACCATACCAGTGTATATGGCAGGCCCCACACTAACACCCACTCCTGAAGGGATGGACATTTCACCACCCACGGCACCTCCACCCACGGTTTCACCTCCTCCCATTCCCCCTCCACCAATTTCACCCACACACACAACTTTCGTAGACACATCATTCACTGTCTCCCTTCCCCAATTCCCTTCCCATGCATCTTCCACGGTAAACACCCCCCACTCATCTATAGGTAATGCATTGGACACCATGTTGGCTTGTATATCAAATTTAAGAACAGATTACATTCAGCTCCAGCAACAAAACGCACGCCTGCAAGAGCACTCAGCGACACTACAGCTCCGCCTTGCGGTACTAGAAGAGGAGAACGCTCGCCTCCACACACAGTTCCAAACCCTCCAAGACGCCCATAATATATTGGAGGTACAGCTACAGAACATAGATCAGGAAGCAGTGCAGGTGGTAGAAGGTCACCTACGAACACAGCTGGAACGCAACTCAAAACTTCAGCGAAATATGGCGCTACTTAAACGCCATCTTGCGGCTGCTCAGGAAGAGAACAGACGTCTGCAAATACAAAATCAAGAGAACCTGGAGGCAGCTATTGAGAGCACACCGGGGGCACCCATCAGCCCATCCAAGTTTCAAGCAGTGACCCCCGATAATATCAAGATTATATTGGAAGATTATGCCATGCTGCTCGAAGCACATGATAAGCTATCGGAGGAGCTAGGACAACTGAAGCAGGAACACCAACAAGGCCCAACAGCTGCCCCTCCAACCACCCCCTCTGCGGCTTCGCTTCTCCCCGACGCAGAGGCCATAAAAGATCTCCAGAAACAGGTAACTGAATTGCAAACACGCCTACTACAATATGAGAGGCCATCTTCCCCTCCGGAGGCTCCCACGGACGAAGAAGTTGTGCAAATTCCTGTGGAACAAACGTTTGATGAAGAATATGATCCGCAACCATTCCCAGGAGGCCAACAAACAGAAGAAGCGCAGGACACGTTCGAGGCACCACGGCCGCCATGGTTACGACAAGTGGAGGAAATAGGGACCTCGCATGAAGAGCACACCGTAGTGCAAAATCAGGCCATGAGGGTCATAGAGGAGACTGTGTTACAATCAGCTTACTTCAAGAACTTGTCATCGAGACGCCTGATTCTCTCATCGGAACTCCAGTACAGGCCATATTATATTATCTTGGCTGATTATAATGCAGAAATACAAAGAGTCACGGGTCAGATTCCTACTTTTGCGACCCAATTTCAACCCGAAGACCTTCCTCCAGAGGTGCGAAAAGGCAAGATTCGTCAACCAACATGGCGTCAGAAACTTTTAGAGACCTATCCAGAAATGCTACGCACATGGAACAACGCGCCGTTGCACCTCCTGTACAACCCATGCTACGGTCCAGTCCCCCGCCGCAGGTCGTGGAAGGCATTTAATATCAAGGTACAGAACAATGCGCAATGCAAGGAATGGTTGAACTACCCGTACATAGCGCCACCACAAGGACCACCATCGGTAGCATATATGATGGGGACCATTCGCCACTGGATGCCGCGCTTGAAGCCCATGCAAGATGTGGCAGCGCAAATGATGCTTAAAATCTTAGATATGATGCAAGTAGTGCTGAAGACCTTTAGAAATGCAGCCGCACCACAGGTACGCCTTCCGGGGTTTAGCAATGGAAATTACGACTTGGTGTATGATATGAGCACCACCCCCAGTATCCGTGTGGCTTACGCTTGGCATGCACGCATCAAATACCTTCCCGCCTGCTACAAACAGACCTTCGAAGAAATGTTCAGATCAGGTTTCTGGGAGTATCACTCAGAGATTTTCGCACCAAAGCCGACACATCTGCTTCAACTGTTTGCTTGTGAACAAGCAATGTATTCAGAGTACTACACCACCCCGCAACCAGAGACCCCCGGTGCAATAAATTGGGAGGCATTGGAAGCCGATCTAGCAAGAGGCTTAAGGATAGGAGAACATGAACTGGCCACCAATGTCATCCAATATTACATCGACCACCCACGCGAACAAAGGTCTGTCAGGGGCGACAGACGCTAGGAAGGGGGGAGTGTTGGCACACAAAGCAACAGAGGAATCATGCACAATACGGCAACAAGGCCAGATCATTTTTTCCCTTAGATTATGTACAACTCAAGTGATTTTAATCACTACACAAACATTGTAAATCCCGTTTTTGGTAGATTAGACTCCATTTTGTGCAAGCCGAGGAGTCCTCGAGCTTGAGGAGTATTAGAAGTACCATCGTACCAATTTTCATAATTTTTAGACTTCGTTTGAGCCCTCAAATAAGCCCTGGAACCTAATTTTTAACTAGGCCGGACACTAGGTCTGGACAGGGCCAAAAGCTAGTCAAAAACTATAAAAAGAGCTAGAGAGCTCATTTTTGGGGGTAGATTGTAATTGAAACGAACTTGTAAGAGCATTTTGAAAGTAATCTAAAAGCTCCATTGATTCTCACTCTTTGTCTTACCGTGCGTGCGCGTGTGTGTGTATGTGTGTGCATGCTAGTGTGCTTCTCACTCACGCACTTGTGCAGCCACTTGCTCGAGGTCTTCATACCATCCTCACGTCTTCCCGGATTGACATTAAAGGAGGTGCTACTCATCATAGAGCTACAAACAGTGCAAGCAATATCGCTCTCTCGCTCTCTCTCACAAGTAGAATGAAGGAAATGAGGTGGAGATGGTGATATGATCAAAACTGAAAATTTTCGTGATGATGGAGATGGAGGTGGGAGATGGTGATGATGATGATGGTGATGAAGATGGTGAAGAAAAAACAAGAAAATAGATGAAAGTGAAGAAAATACCTACAACTCCAACGCGTCAACTCTACGTCTTACCATCACACGCTCGTCCTCAAAGCTTGATCCCCGGCAACGACGCCAAAATTTGGTGTAGCTCAGTGATGAGTAGCACCTCCTTTAATGTCAATCCGGGAAGACGTGAGGATGGTATGAAGACCTCGAGCAAGTGGAGGCACAAGTGCGTGAGTGAGAAGCACACAAACATGCACACACATACACACACACGCGCACACACGGCAAGACAAAGAGTGAGAAGCAATGGAGTTCTTGGATTACTTTCAAAAAGCTCTTACAAGTTCATTTCAATTACAAGCTCTCCAAAAATGAGCTCTCTAGCTCCTTTTATAGTTTTTGACTAGCTTTGGCCCTGTCCAGACCTAGTGTCCGGCCTAGTTAAAAATTAGGTTCCAGGGCTTATTTGAGGGCTCAAATGAGATCTAAAAAATACGAAAATTGGTAAGCAACTACTTCTAAGGCTCCTCAAGCTCGAGGACTCCTCGGCTTGCACAAAATGGAGCCACAAAAAGGTGAACATGGTATTTACAGGGGTTGTTAGTGATGAGAATCACTTTTAATTGGTGTAAGGGTTTTGAAAAATTAAAGGTTGCCTTAGTGCTAGATCTGCGTGAATGCTCGTACTTGCTTCTTCATGAAGAAAATTATTGGCCTACTTGCCAGATCATCGTTGACTCCCTTGTCTGCTTGTGCCTTCTCTTCTCTCTGACTCCCTTCTTAAGCTTCCTTGCCTAGTGAGTCCTTCAGTTCCAACACTTCTCCAGAAGTGAGCCTAGAAAGATGGTCAGCTCTCAAGTGAGTCTTCCCTTTCCTTACCACAACCTCGAAATCATATTCCATTAGTAAGAGAAACCATCTTACTAATCTTCCTGTATTGCATGGCTTGTTTACCAAGTACAACAATGCCTGATGATCAGTAAAAAATTTAAACTTATTTGCAAGCAGATAATGTCTAAACTTTTTAACCGCATATACCATGCCTAGTCCTTCTCTCTCAGTGGTGGTATAATTTCGTTCGGCTGCATTCAATTGTCTACTAGCATAGGCAATTGGAAGATCCATATTACCTTCACCGGTAGGTTGCGCGAGTACGCACCCAATAGCATAATTGGATGCGTCCACGTGAACATGGAATGGCTTGTTCCAATCTGGTGTGGTCAAGATTGGTGCTGAACACAATCGTCTTTTGAGCTCATTGAAGGAGTTTTAACATTCATCAGTCCTCTCAAAGTTAGTCAAAAGTCCATACATGGGCTTTGCAATGACAGCGTACATATGAATG
>CM035424.1:100993759-101093759 GCA_020310875.1 Ceratopteris richardii | reverse complement strand
TTCTGTGTAAGCAGCTTCATATGCAGTAAGGCGAGACTTGGTGACTACTGACAAGTTTCCGAATATTTGTGACTCTCTCTCAAAAAACCCATAATCGAATGCATCTTCAAAAATTTGTAAATAGTGACTGCCCAAAAATATTACTCTGCTGTAGTATGCCATTAAACAGATTCTATCGGGTGTTTCACTAAGATCAAACAATAATGCATCAGTTGGAGAATTGAAGCCAATGTAATTTAATGTTCTGACATCTGTATCTGTCACAGTGTATGTTTCTATACATGCCAGAATTAATCTCATTACTCAGATCAGTAAAATGCATGCAGGGTCGTTTACATCTTTGTATGTAGCTATAACAGACTCAGCTGTATCCACCATGTAGTTTTTTGTAGGCCATGTTCCTGCCTTTGGACCGGCTATTTTTGGGAAATTCAACCATTTAGGTGGGATTTGTCCTTCTCTCCGCCTTTCCCAAAAAAATGTCCATTATCTTCTTCTTGCTACTGGGCAGTGAGCTGGATTAATTTTCAATTGAAGAGGTGCTTCCTTCCAAATTTTCCTGCATTCTTTATTTGCATCCAACCATTTGTTCCTCCACTTCGGATTGGCTTTCTCGAATAATTCTTTGGTCACATTAATATCTTCTTCATATTCTAGATATTTATTTGGAGGTATTCCAACTCTTGCTATTTGATAGTTCTTGATACTCTCCATGATCATACATAAAGGTATGCCCAGTCCATCTGCTGCCCAATGATGCTGGTCTGGATTAATCCCCTTATTCAAAGCAAATGTGACAATTTGATCTTCATATTCATCATGCATTTTTCTTATAAAATCCATTCTAGATTCTCTGTTTGTCAGCAATTTTTTGACAAATTCTTCTGAATATTCTTCCTCTGGTCTTTTATTTGCTTATTCACTACCATGTTGTATTCCATCATCATTTCCTCCCTCATATTCCTCTGTATATGTAGTCTCTATATGTGTTTCTTCCTGAACTTGTGGCTTGTCCAGCTTTTTCTGTAATTCTTCTATTGTCACCATCAGACTTCCATTCTGTATTGCCCATAACTCTCTTTCTTTTATCCATTCAGTTTTTTCCTTTTCCATCCTTGACTGCCAATCACTCCTTTCTTTTTCCATATCCATGTGCAACTTGTTATATCCTCTCATTGATGTAGCAGCATGTATACTAGCCTGCTTCTCTAGTTCCTTGGCTTCTTTCAATTCTATTTGTAATCTCTTAATCTCTTTGTGCAATTCTTCCTTTTCTTCCTCAGTCATCTGAGCAGTCTGGCTTTCATCCTTTAACTGAACTTCCTCTAATAATAGCTTGTTGATTTCCTCATTTGCTTTAATCAAAATTTGATAAGAAGTCTGCAAGGTTCTATATCTTCCTTCAATTTTTCTCAGCTCCATTTCCAGTTTATTATTCTGCTTTGTTAGTTTTACACTCTTTTCTTCTAGATATTGAATTCTATTTTGTTTCTGTACTTCTAACTCTTCCAAAGCAATTATTCTGTTTGTAAATTCCTCATTTTTCTCCTGCACCCTCCTCAATTGTTCTGACATTTGTTCCTTCTCCCTTTTGTGCTCTTTAATGATCATACTGCCTTTCTCAAATTCAGACTCTGCTACCATTCCTGAAATGATCATATTCCTGCTTGAAGGTCTAAACTGCTCAATGTTGCTCATAATAATCTGGCAAGCAGATCTTATATTCTTGGGTATTCTTTCCAAACCCCCTTCCATTTCCATTTGTTTAGCTTCTATTTTTTTGTCTTCTTTGCACTCATTCTCCTCTTCCTCTTCTTCTTCATATTCTATAACCTTAGCCTGGTGTCCTTCATTGCTTTGATGAGTTTCCAGTGTTTCTTGATCTGCCATATCTTCTTCATGTTCCAAAGTCTGAGTATCCTGATTCCTTTGTCTTGATCTATCTTCATCTGTCTTTACTTCTTCTACTTTGTTATTCTCCAATTCTGGTTGTTCTTTTGCAGAAATTTGTGCTTCTTTTACCTGGATTGAGGTTTCCTAAATTAAAATTGACTCAGTTGTCTCATTGAATTTTATCTTATCATGGCTTGTCTGCTGTTTCTGCCCTTCTTCCTGCTCATCAATGTCCATAAGATCCATTTCTTCTTCTTGTCCTTGATTTTTGCTGGTTGCAAATTCTTCATTCCTCTTTAAATCATGAAGTACATCTTTTATACTTTGGATAATCTCCTTTTCTACCTCTCCCTCTGTAACTTCTTGAACATTCTTTTTCACTTCTATTTCTTCTGCTTCCTGAACTTGATCTGCACCTTTCTGTTTTATGGCTAAACTGCTTTTCTGTGCTTCTCTTACTATTTCTGCTATGCTCTCATCTAATTTAAAATGAGTTTGTGAGGGTTTTGTGCATATTGATTTTATTCCTGCAGGCACCAGTCCACAACTGAATTCCTCTCTTACTTTATTTTCCTCTTCTGTCATTACTGCTTTACCTTTCATCATCCTTCTTTCCTCTTCAGGACTGATTTGCTTCACTGCCTCTTCTTGAACCAGCTTCTCCTGAGCCTTCTTTCTCAAATCTTCAGGTGTTTTCTGTTTCTCAGTGGCCTCTGTAACCACATTAGGAGTACTTGGAACTGAAAAATTCAGACTTTTTAATAAGAAACTTTCAATGTCACTTTCAGAATCTGAGGAAAAATGTGAAGATCCTCCAAGTCCTGGTTTTTCCACTTTTGACTCTTCTTTAGCAGTAAATTCCTTATGCTGATCTCTTACTATTACTTCTTCTGCCTCCTTTATAGTTACAGCTTCAACTACCGATTTTCCCTTCTCCTTCTTGGTCAACTTCTTTCTTTGCACTGGTTTCTTTTGAACCTTCTTTTTCACTACAATTGTGGTTCTGGTTTCTGGAGGTCCTTGTAGTTCTTTGAAGTATGCTAATAGCTCTACTTCCTTTTTAACAAATACCTCTTCTCTCTTCCAACATCTTTTGATATTGTGCCTCATACATTGCTCTTTTGTTATTTCCTTGAGTTAGATAAGTGTATAACTGTTCTTTGCTTGTTTGGGGTGGATGAGGATCACTAGAGGATTGGACCTGCTTCTACGCATCTTCATGTTCTTCTTTTGTAGCTTCATCCGGCTCTAATTCAACCTTTCTTGGGTCCAACCTCCTTTTCTTTACAGGAACCACTTCCTCGGATATTACCTTTCTTTTCATCCCTGCTCCCCTCATGCTGGTTTGTCCTTCTATTTCTCTTACAACCATTTTCCTGGGAGGACTCTTGATCCCTGACATAAGACTTCTAAAATATTGTGCCTCTAGAGCCAGTTTCAACTGATCTTCCATTCCTAAGACATGATAAATGATCCTGGTTAAAAACTGGGCTCCATTCATGAATTTTTTTTGTTCCCAGTGTTTTGCTGCTTCTTTCAATTGTTCATGGATGTATGGTTTCACATCCATTACGCCAAAGGGCTTAGTCTTATCCTTGTTGTTAAACATCAACAGTGTAACAGATTTATGTGGCATGGTATACCTTGGTAGCTTTGGGAAGCAGAAATATTGTAAGAACATCCTTGTGGCATATTCTTCATTCTCTCTTCCTTTGAAGTCAGTGAATTTTGCGTACCTTGTATAGGTTTCCTTATTCTTCTTTACAAAGTTGGGGTCAAGCTTGGTTCCCATAGGGTAGAATTGTAAAGCTGCTCTGATATGTTCTACTTTTATAGTGATACCCACCTCCTGATTATCCTTGTTCTTGACTTTGCACCGGAAATAAGCATCATTCCCTTTTCCTATTTCCAGCAGACTACTCATTACTTGTGCCACTCTTTCAAAATCAATGAAGAAGATGGGCTCTTCCAATAATTTGTGTATACCCACTGCCTTCCATCTTTTCTGATTGACAGTAACCCTTTGAAATCTGTAAAATTCTTGACATAGCATGGTATATTTGTATCCACCTACTCCCACTGTGAATATATGTTGTCCAATAGTGCTTAGGGTTTCTTTGAGCTCCTTCACCACCTTCTCCGCCTCTGGAATCTCTAGTTCCTCATCAGATTCCAGGTTCACCTGTTCTTCCACAACTTCACTGTCTAGGAACCAATGTCCTCTTGATAGAAAGACTGATTCTGCTTTGAAGTCATGAATTGATAACTCCTTTGCATTCACCATTCTGAGGAAAATATAATACACACACAAAGAAAAACTCCACCCACATGAGTCACAAGAAATCAAAAAGTAATATTTATTTTGAGATGTCATGACATAAGAATGAAATAAAATCCAAAATAAATTCTGTTTCTTCAAAAAGACTCAATAAAAGTGATCATTACAGGTGTAGCAAGATGTCTAGTGCACTCCCTTTTCCCAACAACTCTTTTGGAGAAAAACAAAACATTTATTTATCAATGATAGACAAATTAATACAAAATAAATAGAACTCTACTACCCTTCTACCTAGATCTTGCTTTGTGCTATGTAAAAAAGAAGGGAAAATAAACAATTTTTCTCAACTTTTCTTTCTCTCTCTTTTTTTTTAATAACAATGTTCTTTATATATATATATATATAATAATAATTTTTTCTATTTCTTTTCTTCCCCTCCTAATTCTCTTTTTAGAAAAAGGATAAGGTCAAATATTTTTGTTATAATTTTCAATATGTTATGATTTTCTAAATACAGATCAAATATGGATGATCTTTTCTCCATTGAAACAACTCTGATTTTTGGACCCAATACTTCCTAACTCTAATTGTCCTCGTTTCAGGCAACCATCCATTTCCTTCTAATAAGCATTTTGTAGGATTTTTTGGTCTCCATATCCATTTTGTCCTGGATTTCTGTTTTGATGAGCGGACCTCCTGTAGACTTTGATTCCATATGCTTCTTGTTCTGATGTTTTGATTCTTTAGACAATGCCCTGATTGCCACCTTCTTCCTATCTCTCCACCCTTCTTTGTTCTTCCAATCTTTTGCTGATTTTGATTACATGAAGCTTGATCATTTAACATTTGTATTGGTAAAGATGTGTATCTTCAAATGCAAAAGTAAATCCTTCCAAGTGTATATCATGAACATCTGATTGAATTTCCTGTTCTTCATTACTAAATAAAAATATTAAAAACCTTTTGTCATTTATGTTCAATTTAAGCTTCATTTTTTCAGAATCCAAAATCACTTTACCTTGTTGGAGCCATGGTTGACCTAAAATCACTTTTTTAGACATTAAATGATCTGGCCATTCTTCACAGTCTATTTTCATATATTCTTCATTGAACTTAACTTCAATAGACAATGAAGACATGCTTTGTACTATTTGACCTTCCAAAGTTTTGATTAAGGTTTTGCTTTTAGTTCTTTTTATGTTAAATTTACTTGCCAAAGCTGAACTAATCAGATTCACTTGTGCTCCAGAATCTATCAAAACCCTCATTTTTTCATTTTGAAAATCCATTGTCATTACAGGCACATGTTCTTTCGGTTTTAGAGGAGTTTCACACAAACAAACTTCCCTAAGATCTTTGATTTTTCTTATCCTTTCCTTTACTTCCTGTTGAGCCTCTTTTCTAATATCTTCCTCTTCTTTTTTCCTATTTTGAGCTCGTTGCAACCTTCTCCATTCATCAACAGTTAATGGACAGTCATACCTCTTGACTCTACATCCACTTATGAAGTTTGGCATGATTTCTCCGTCTATGTTAGCTAGTTGAAGGGCTCCACTGTTGCTTATCTGATGTATAATATATGGTCCATGTCCTTTTTTCTGGAACTTTTTCTGATGTTCTTTGGCTGTGTAAGCCAAAACTAGATCTCCTTCCTGTAGATATTTTTCTTTTATGTGAACATCATGATAAGATTTTTGCCTTTTCTTGTCCACATATATACTCATAATGGCTTGGAGTCTAGATGCTCCCAATTTTTCCAATTCTATTACTCTCTCTGATAGTTCATGTCCAGTCCAATTGTAGTGACTACCTACTTTTAATGTTGGAATAAGGAATTCCATAGGTAGAACTGCATTTTGTCCATATACTAGATTGAATGGTGTGTTTCCTATTGCAGTTTTATAAGCCACTCTATAAGCCCATAGGACATGATTAAGTTGTAAATCCCAATCATTCCTGTTTGTGTTTACTAATTTTGACAGTATAGTACAAAGTACTTTATTAGTACGTTCTGCTAACCCATTGGCTTGTGGGTGATATGGGGCTGACTTTCTATGATTGATCAGGAAATATTTAGTGATGTTTTCTATGATTTGGTTTACAAAATGGGTCCCCCTATCACTTACCAATTCAATTGGAAGTCCAATCTGGTGATAATATTTTCATATAGGAATCTGGCAGTAGTATGAGCATCATTCCTTCTTGTGGCTTTGGCCTCCGCCCACTTTGTCAGGTAGTATGTAGCCACTATGATGTATTCAGCATGGGATTGTTTTGCTGGAGGATGTATAGGTCCAATGAAATCCAACCCCCATTTACTAAAGGCTCTTGTTGAAATTAATGGAACTAATTGCATATTATCTCTTTTATTTGATTGACTCACCCTTTGACAGACATCACATCTTTTTACATAGGTTCTTGCATCAGGAAATAGGTTTGGCCACCAAAAGCCAGAATATAAAATGAGTTTAGCAGTTCTGTCACTTGAGAAGTGTCCTCCTGCTACTCCAGAATGTGCCTATTCCAACATTTCTAGATATTTATTCTCAGGAACACAAATTCTTAAGTATCCATCCATTCCTCTCTTATACAATTGTTCTCCTATCAATTGATATTCTTCAGAGACTACTTGTAGATTTTTGGAATCTGCACCAGCTATCACTTGTTTTCCTTTCTTCTTCCTTTTCAATTCCTCAATGATATTTTCACTCCAATCTGGATTTTTCTGGAACCAATATAGAGTTATGAATTCTGAATCTTGCAATAATTGGCACTTCCTACAATTAGCAATGTATTTTGTTACATTTTGAATCTTATTAGGCCAATGTACCCCCATCCTATTGAGATTACTTAGGGTAACTATCCTAGAAGCATGAGTGCAAGGGTTCCAACAATGAGCTCTCCTCATATATTCTTGTTGCTCTTCTTCACGAGTACAATATTCCAATATGCCTCTGTGGTTGAGATGATACAAATGCCCAGCTAGTAACATAAAGTTCCTGCTTTGTAATACTAAGTGTGCATTGTTCCCAACTGTTTCGCAAGGTCCCATGGTTAATAATGGTACTAAAGTCATGGCCCACTCAGGAACACTCTCTACTTTGAACAAATAAGTGTCTGGCAGGTTGTCATCTAAAGGTGAACTGGGTTCTTTAGACTGAATTCTAGATAAATGATCTGCTCTCAAGTGTGTTTTCCCTTGTCTGACCACCACTTCAAACTCAAGTTCCATTAGTAAAAGAAACCATCTGACTATTCTACCAGTGTGACAAGGTTTATTTACCAAATATAGTAAAGCTTGATGGTCTACAAAGAACTTAAACTTGTTGGCCAAAAGGTAATGTCTATATTTCTTTACAGCAAATATCATGCCCAATCCCTCTCTCTCAGTGGTTGTGTAATTTTTTTCTGCTAGATTCAATTGCCTACTAGCATAAGCCACTGGAAAATCTTACTTGCTTCCTTCTATTGGTTGTGATAACACACATCCTAAAGCATAATTTGAAGCATCCACATGGACATGAAAATTTTTATCCCATTGAGGTGTTTTCAGAATTGGGGCTGTTACCAAACAAGTTTTTAAAGTTTCAAAGGCTTGGTCACACTCCTTGGTCCACTCAAACTTTGTAATTAGGGCATATAAGGGTTTGGCCATGTCAGCAAATTTGTGTACAAATTTCCTATAGTACCCACAATTTCCCATGAAAGTTTGAAGTTCCTTTACACTTGTTGGTCTTGGAAGCTCTATTATGGCCTTTATTTTCTTCTCATCAGTTGAAATTCCATTTTTAGAGAATGTGACCTAACATTCTTCCTTGTCTTACAAAGAATACACATTTTTCTGGATTTAAACATACTCTGTAGGTTCTGCATTTCCTGAATATATTTTCTAAATCCTGCAAGTGATCTTGTCTTTTTAATGAAAAAGTACAAAGATCATCTACATAAATTTCCATTACATTCCTCAGGAACTCTTTGAAGATATGACACATCAACCTCTGAAAAGTTGCTGGAGCATTGGTTAACCCAAAGGGCATAACCCTAAAAGCATAAATTCCCCATTCTGTGGAAAAGGCAGTTTTATGTTGGTCTTCCAATGCTATAGGTACCTGATTGTATCCTGAAAAACCATCTTAAAAACTATAAACCTCCTTCCCTGCAACTCTTTCTAGAAGATGATCTGTTATAGGCAGTGGATAATTATCTCTTATAGTTGCTGCATTTACCTTTTTCAAGTTAATGCATACCCTAAGTTTCCCATTCTTTTTTGGTACCACAACTATAGGAGATATCCATTCTATATACTCAATTTCATAGATGAAATTGGCAGCTAATAGCTTGTCAATTTCTTCCTTTATTTTAGCAGAGTATTTATCATTGAATGTGTAATGTCTCTGTTTGCTAGGTTTTGCCTCAGATGTAATAGGAATCTTATGCTCACAGATTTTAGGATCAATACCTTTCAAATCCTTGTAGCTATAAGCAAACACATCCCTATAGTTTCTTGCCAAGTTTCTTAGTGCCTCCTCTTCTTGAGTTGTCATGTCATCAGCCACTACAATATGTCTTTCTTCTCCCTCTTCCTGAGTGATCATGATCTTTTTAGTTTGTTCCTCATTATCATAAGCCTCCCCTTTCTTCTTTTCCCTCTTTGGTTTCCTCTTGAGAAGTAGTCTGTTTTCTACTTCATAAGTCTTGAAATTTGCTGGTACATCAAACTGTTGATCTTTGTTTGTTTCCCTTTTCTTCTTCTCATCCTCCTAATTTTCTTCTATTTCCTTGTGTTTGTTTTTCTTATACTTGCCTGAGATTTTATCTTTAATAGCATCTTCAGCTTTTACTTCTTCCAAAAATTGTGTTTTCCTTTTTTCTAATATCATTTCTTCTTCTTTGCCCTCTTCTGTTCTGGATACCTTTATCATTTGTATTCCAATGTGGAAGACATCATATCCTTCTTCATTTTAAAATTCCACTCCTACATATTCATCACTGGCTAGATCCATGGTAGCCAAAATTTGATTCCACCCATAGGGCTCAAACTCCTCATCTTTGAATCACTTCCATATTGATGATTCAGTTTCATCCTGGTCTTCCATTTCTGATTCCTCACTTAAATCTTGATTCTGATGTATTTTATACCATTCTTGAGGAGATATGTCACAGTAGTGCCCATTTCTTAGATTTACTTTGGTTATTCTTCCTTTGCTCTGAAGGTATAAGCAATCATTACCCCAATCTTGCACAATTTGCATTTGTCTCATAAATGGTCTTCCTAGGATAATTTCATATGAAGTGGATTGTGGGAATTCAACTATAGCAAAGGTATGTTCTATCTCTATTCCACATATGTCCACAATCACTTTTTCCCATATTCCTAGGGGTTTTTCTATGTGTCCATTTGCAAGTTGCAATCTCATTTTGGTGGGTAATAATTCATTTTTTCCCCATTTTTCCCAAGTTTGTTTAGTCATGATGGCCACTCCTGATCCACTATCCAGAATAGCTTTGGTCTGGTTTTTACCAAATTGTATCTTTAAGGTTGAGTTTCCCTCTTCTCCTTCACAATATCCTCCTATCTTATCAATGGAAATATACCATAATTCCTCCATTTCTTGTAGTTGTGGGTGAAGATTTTCTGGTGTTGTTTCCCATTTTTTCATTTTGTTTTGTAAGTGAGGATTTTGTTTCATTAAATCTTCCCATGTGGTGTGATATAGAATTATGCATTGTTTATCTATATTCACCTGGAACTTTACTTGTGGGTTTTCTTCCTTGTTACTATTTCCTCTTGTTTTTTTTGTCTCAGATTCCTCAATTGTTTTTTGAGAATTGTCTACTTCCCCCATTTTGAGTTGCACTTCCCGTATGATTTGTTTACACTTCTGCATCCTTTCATGTTCTAAGTCTGGCATAGGATAAGCCATTGTATGATCAGTAGGGCTTGGTCCCTCTTGAATTCTTCCCTTGTATGCTTTTATTAGAGTGTCTAGACTTTGTGAATTTCCTATCTCCAATTGGTTTTGTGTCTTCTGAGAAGGAGTACTGTTTGATTGTTCCCTATTTTCTTCTTCCAAATTTTTATCCATTCTTTGTTTCCTTTCCCATTTCCCTTTTTGTCTATTTTTCTTTACCTTTGAGATTGAACCTTCATTTTGTTCCTTAGTTGTTCTTTGTTGTTTAGTTTGTGACCTTGTTATAGCATTTACATTCACTTGGTCAATGTCACTCAATTCTTCTTGTTCCATTATATTGACTGCTTTTAGTGGTATGTTATTAGGTGTGTTTTGTTGTTTTTGAGGATTTTTTGGACAATCCTTTATCAAATGTTCCCTGCCACAATCCTTGCAATAAGCTCCCTCTATTCTTAACGTAGGAGGTTGTGGACAGTCTCTAATGAAATGTTCTCCCCCACACCTATAACAAGTTATCTTTGGTCCCCCTTTGAATTGAGGTTTTTGATTGGACATATAATTATTGGTTATATACATGAAAGTGGCAGTGTCCATCTCAATTCTCCCATTTCCCAAGTCTAGGGCTTGTAATTCTGGTTCTCTTAATTCATAACCTTCCCATTCTTCTTGATATCCTTCATTCCTTGTATGGTGACTTTGTTCTTGAGTTTCCCTCCTCTATTGGTGTGTATTTAATTGGTACCACATTTGTTGGTATAGGAGGTTGTTCCCCAAGCACAGGTCTTGGTTGCTCAATATACCCTGATTCTCTTTGGCTCCCATAATCTCTCTCCTTTATGGGTTGTTTATTATAGAAGCATTCCTCCCTGGTATGATTTGTCCATTTCCTCTCTCGTGTACAATATCTGAGTGTTTTCCTATCTTGCAAATGTGGAGGCTTTTGATATGGGCATTGTTGTACCAAATGACTTTCTCCACAATTGTAGCATTTTTTATTTGTGTTTATCCTAGAGTTTATCAAATTGGTTTTGGTGCTTACCTCTAGGGCTTTAGCAATGGCCTGAGCCAATTCTTCTGCTGGTGGGATTTTATCTTCATTTGATCTAGGTTGATCAAATGCTAACAGATCTTGGCCTCTGTTATCTTCCAAATCTATTGCTTCTTTTACACAAGCTCCAAGGTCAGGGCATCTCCTATAGTACACTAGGGTTCTTAATTGAGCACTTCTTAATCCTTCTATGAATAGGGATACTTGTCTTGCCATGGAAGGTACTTCTTCTTTGGGACATCTGTCAATGTATTGCTTAAATCTCTTGGCTGCCTCTCTGACATTTTCATCTTTTTGTTGTTTAAAGTTGTGTATCAGAGTGGCTGTGCTATGTTTTATTCCAGTCTTTGAGAATTCCCCAATGAAGGCTTCTAGGAAGGATTCAATATCTAGGTACATTTCCTTTCTCAAAGGGATGAACCAAGATAATGCACGTCCTGTTAGGGTTAGACCAAATGCTTCAAATTGGACTTTGTAGACTTTGTTATCCTGGATCTTTACTGAGTCACTCTGTGCTGAGATCTTTATCTGATCATTTAATTGCTACTCCTTTTGTCCCTCCTCTTGCTCATCTATGTCCATAAGGTCTAATTCTTCTTCTTTTTCCTGATCACTTGTATGTGTGGACTCTTCAACATGCTTTAAATCCACAAGTACTTCCTCTATACTTCGCTTTATTTGTGTTTTTATTTTCTCTTCTATATATTCCTTAAAATCTGCTCTGTCTGATCGTTCCACTAGTACAATCTTTTCTTCTTTTTTGCTTCCATCCTCTTGACTCTGCATCTGACTATAGAGTATTGCTTCTCCTTCCAATCCCTGTTTCTCCTCATATGGTTGGTAATGAAATTGTTGTGAGAATTTTTTCCATATAGTTTTAAATCCTGTGTCCACTAGTCCACTACTGAGTTCTTCCTTTGCTTCTTTTTCTTCACCTTCTTCCCTCATTACTTCTTTGCCTTTTAATATCTTTTTTTTCTCCCCAGGGCTAACTTGTTTTGTTGCTTCTTCATGGACCTGTATTCTTTGTGACTTCTGGCTCAAATCTTCTGGTGTTTTGCTTTTTACAGAGTCTTGTACTGTCATTATTGGTGTGCTAGGTACTGAGAGATTTCAAAATCTTAAGAAGAAAATTCTCTATATCACTTTCTAAATCTGATGAAAATTGTGAGGAACTGGTTATCCCTTGTTTGTCCATTCTATGTTCTTCTAATGCAATTAATTCCTCCTGATTCTTTTCTTCTAATGACAATTTTACCGACTCCTCCATCTGTACCTGTTCAGCTTCCTTACCCTTATTCTTTTTGGTTAACCTCTTTTTCTGCACAGGTTTTTTCTAAACCTTCTTCTTCACCATATAATATGAGTTTAGCAGTCCTTTCACTTGAAAAATGTCCTCTTGCCACTCCAGAATGTGCCATCTCTAACATTTCCATATACTTATATTCAGGAACACAGATTCTTAAATATCCATCCATCTCTTTCTTGTACAATTGCTCTCCTATCAGTTGATACTCCTCAGAAATCATTTGTAAATTCCTTGAGTCTGCACTGGCTCTTACTGGCTCTCCTTCCTTATTTCTTTTCAACTCCTCGATTATGTTTGCACTCCAATGTGGATTTTTCTGAAACCAATACAAAGTTGTAATTTCTGAATTTTGCAAGGATTGGCATTCCCAGCAGTTGGAAACATATTTTTTTAATCCTGAATCTTATTAGGCCAATGTACTCCCATCAATCTCAATGAGGACATCTCCTATAATACACCAAGGTTCTTAATTGTGCACTTCTCAGTCCTTCTATGAATAGAGACACTTGTCTTGCCATGGATGGTACTTCTTCTTTTGGACATCTATCAATGTATTGCTTGAATCTCCTAGCTGCCTCTCTGACATTTTCATCTTTTTGTTGTTTAAAACTATGTATCAGGGTAGCTGTACTATGTTTAATTCCAGTTCTTGAAAAATCCCCTATAAATGCTTCAAGGAAAGATTCAATATCTGGATACATTTCCTTTCTCAATGGAATGAACCAAGATAATGCAGGTCCAGTTAGGGTTAGACCAAATGCTTCAAATTGTACTTTTTAATCCTCTACTTCTTCTGCCCTAATTAATTGTCGAAATTCTGCAACACGAGCATGTGGATCAGAATATCCTTCATATTGATTCTTCATGCATTTTGCTACTTGATAGGGCCTAAGCATTCTTCCCTGGTTTTGCCACTGATGTCTCCTTCTGATTGGAAAATCATTCATTCCTTCTGCTTCTCTTTCAAAAGGATTTGGGGAAGTGTGTACTCTCCTACCTCCTTGTTGTTCAATATTAGTGTGCTTTCCATTTTGTCTTGGTAAGTCTGGTTGCCCTAGGTTTTGTTCCCAAGGTCTCTTGTCTGCACACTGCCCTAAATCATTAGAGTTTTCTGGATCCTGTGAGAATATGTATACACATCCCTATCTATCCTCATATCTGCCATCCTTAAATTGTGCTACTGGTGTTATATTTAAGGGAACTTCTAAGTTTCTCATCCTAATGAGAAACTTATGCATCCCATCTTGATACACATAGGTTCCAAACCTATTTGTATACATGTACTTGAGAATATTTCTATAATCACTAGTTTCAGAGGCTTCATTTGTTTCATTTAGGTTTTCCATATTATCTATCTGTCCTAAATCCTTTTCTTGTAAATCTCCTAACACTGGCTCTATCTCCTTCCTTTTTAACTCTTGTTTATCAGGTGTGAACAATTTGTTACCAGATCTCAAAATCATCCAAATAATTCACGATTCTATGAAGAGAATCGTGTTTGTCATGATCCTGCGAATAGAATCGTCTTTTTCACGATCTTGTGAATATTCGAGATTTTCCACAATTTTGTGAATAGAATCGTGTTTGTCACGATCTTGTGATTATTTTGGATTTTCCACGATTCTATGAATAAAATCGTGTTTCTCACGATTCTGTGAATAGGGTCGTGTGTTGTAGTATGCCCTTGGGAGCCAAGACCCACACCACCTTGCATGGAAGCAAGAAGGAAGGCCCAAGAAAGACTCTCCTTTCATCCACCCCATCCTCCATCATGTTCAAGCCATTGGCCATCAGCCCGCAACTATGCCACATGCTTGAAAATATGGAGCAATGGGAGTCAAGGATCCTAACAATCCAAAAGAGCAGCCTTTGTTGCTGAATATGCAGCCATTCCTTGGAGTAGTTCCTGAAAAAACAAAGCCTTCCAAGTGGTGGAGTCTTTTGTTGCTAGGTGACACAATCCTCCTATGAGGCAGTCAGCCTAGCCATCATGCCGTTGAAGAGACCATTGTTGGAAGACCTGAAAAATAACTCTTTACTGAAAACTAGAAAAGCAAATGGACTGTCGTAATATTTTTGACTTAAGACATAGTCCCCTAAGGGCAATCACCAAAATTGGCATGAAGACTTTCATGAGCTTTGGAGTTTTGGACACCATCCCTAGGCAGGGCAGTCACAAAAGCTCCAAGCAATGGTGAATCAGCCTGTAATTTTAAAAAACACCATGAGGCATACATAACAATTGAGAATAAGATAGAGCAAGCAAGGGACCGGCTGCTGGAGCATTTCGGAACCCACAGTGAATGCATTTAGTTCTACAACAAGGTTCAAATAACCTACAATGTATCATAGGTGCAAAGTGCTTGGAGGAGCAGTGGACATGTCCCTAACAGGACAGTCATATCAAACCAACCATAAATCAATGTATGCTGCATAGCATCCAAAGCTCATTGGTGGCAGCAGCCCAACCTGCAAACTGTGAATTTTGGCCTCATTCAAACTTGTTTTGTGCATACACATGGCAGACTAGGGGCTTTTATGAGAGAAAGAAATCATCAAAGAAAAACTCATCAGCTTCTCTAGATTTTTGATGGGGCCTGCTCTTGTAAGTACCCAAATTGTGGCAGTCCATGAGTATTGACACTCGTCAACCACCTTCAGCTGAGAGTATTCAGCACAACCTGCTTGGTCCTTCAATCATAAGAAGTGAAAGATATGAGCAACAATAAATGACATTCACAGATGGCTGCCCAGTCATGCACAGGCAGGTTCATACTATTGGTGCTTTAAACAATATCATCCCCTGCATAAGACAATCACAACAATAATTGAACATTTTGTCTGCAATTGTTCCTCAGAACCATGTGGAGGAGCATATCATGTGGAGAAGCATCAGAACCCTAGGTAAAACACCAGTAGAACTATGGTGTGCCAAATAATTGCTCGAGGGCTGAGATCTTTGAGCAGAACCTGCCCGATGAAATTCTTAAGCAGCCTAGTCACATTCATCCCAAGATCAAAACATCAGTAGAGTGAGCCATGCTTTTCTTTAAACACATCCCAGAAAAAGACAGTGGTTTGTGACGGCCCGTAGGAAAATGTAGCACATATACACCTGTTCCTAGGATGATAGTAAAAATACCAAAATAAAGTTGGACTCAGTGTATGCTTGTTGGTCGATCACCTCCGCTACTAGAGAACCTGCCTCAGAAAGTGGAAGCACTGGGCTTAAGACATCTAGCTTCCAAAAAGTTTCTGTTTTGAAGCAACACCTAGAAATGACCTGCACTTCTTGAAGGAGCAATCCTATTGAACGTCATTGTGTTGTAGCAATTTGAAAGATTCATAATCCCTAAAGTAGGATGAATGAGCTTATTGTTGTCCAAAATCAATGGTGTGTGGAAGTGTGGACACCATCCCCTAGATGAGTTGTCCTCAGTCCCAGAGAAACCTCTTTACCTTCCAGAACTGTCCTTACCTGCAATGTTCAGATATAACACATAGAGTTGTTTTACTCACATTCTTTTGTTGCCATTTGGATCCCTTAACAAGATCGAGAAGATGATCAAGAGCAATGGCTGCACCAACCCTATGCCCAAGCTCATTCAAAATCTGGTGCCAACATCCTTTCCTCTTCCCAAAAAGTATTTAGCTTCATCGAAGATTTAGCCTCCTTATCTGCTATTGGAACTGGGGGCCAATGAAGAGGTTTTAGACTGATATCCCCCACACTTTTTCTTCATACATATCTGCTAGTGATAGTTGAGACACAACCCTAGTATCCATATGCCAGTCAATGAGCATGGCATAGTTTTTTCCTGTTGCAGACATCTCCAGCCACCTCATAATCCTCTTCGAAAGGAGCAAAGTCTTCATGTGACCTCAACAACACTGGGGAAATCATGCATCCTCTTCACCAGACACAGAGTAGAGAGTAGATAATTGATTCCACTTTTGAAGCCAGTAGCACATTAGTCCAAGAGTCTCATGCACATTGTCAGCTATGACGAATGATTACTACCATCAGTTGTCTCAACACTCCTTGAGTTAGTCCTTTGGTTCCATCAGCTCCACATGTTCTTCGCGTTATGCAGCAAGTTTGAAGTAACTTTCATTCCAACAAGTATGAACACCATAGGAGAAATAATTTGAAGTTCAATTTAGGCACAAATAAAGGACAAAGGGAGAGAAACAATCATGCATCCACATCATGTCCAATATTTATGTTGAAATGCCCTCAAACCTGTTAGACTAGTCTGAAAAGTTGAATAGGATACCTGGTCATGAATCAAAGAGCATTGCCCTTCAGCATATCTTGAGAGTATATTTGTCCTTGAGAGCTACCTTGACTTTGATGCTTCACTTCAGATAACTATATGAGGTTCACTACATTCAGAGAGCACCCACCAACGATTGCTTATTCTTCCTTGAGTTTGAAGTGTTTCGACCATGGAGCCACACTTCCAGGTTGGCAGTTGGATCCGTGCAGCAGTGCTAGAGCACCACAAGCAGTAGAGACATGTAGACCAAAGCTCAGCCCTAGTTGTTGACTCATGTTGGACTCTAATGATATTGTAATTCCATTTCCTTAGCTCGTGTACTCAAAACATTCCAGCACTATAGGTATTTCCAGACTTTGTTCTTCAAGCGGCATAGAGGAGGTAGAGAGGCGATGGAAAGACCTGTTGATGATGTAGTGTGAAAACACCCCAGATACCTCCGTTCATCCAATCCCAAGATGCAACTCCCCCGCAGATTGGTTCTCACACACCAAGATCATGACCAGGCTCTACCATAGGAGTGACTGCCATTTTAAGTCCACTGTATAGAATGGTTTATGAAACCTTGAAGGAGACCATACAACTAAACTCGACGGCAACCAACTTATTGCAACAAAAAGATGTAGCATCTACAGAGTGCAAACCGAAGTGTTACTGTAAGCAACAGGCCAAGCAGATAAAGTGCAGAGCGGAAAATTCTAATGAGGCAGCAAGGATCCACAACTTGAGTCGGAACAATTGATGTTGATATAGAAGATCACAATACCCCCACTTATATGCCGACTGAAATCTGGAGGGAAATAGTTGGGCAAGAAAAAATCATCTTATGTCTATTGGCGGCATGCAGCCAATTCATTGCCTCTGCAGTAAAGTCCTTAAGTCCAAAGTTAAATTTCTCCTTAGCATTTTATCTTAGTGGATCTCCCCATCTTACACAAGCAGCAGATTGAAGAAGATTGCAAATAGATTTCTTCATGTAAGATGCATCAGGAGTAGCATCCATAATGATATGCAGTGTACTAAGGCAACATTGGTCAGCCTTTGTAGGATTGTGCGATCAGTCTTTTCATGGGAAGCATCTAGTATAGGCAAAGCATTGCAAAGGTGATCACGGGCAGCTGTACAATAATCAAAAGAGTTGTTATATTGTCAGAGTATTGATGCAGGGAAAAGAATCGATTACCACATTTGCACATATATCTTGTGAGCCATGCACATTTCTTGCAAGTCAAGCATCTATTTGACTACACATGTGGTGCTGGCTGATGGTCATGGATTGAAGATGTCCGTGATGCAACATCGACATGAGGATCCTTAGGTTACAGCCATCATCCCAACCGGAACATCTTCATGTGGGCACATCTGTAGTGCGCAGAGAATAGCGTATGTTCACTTTCAATAGTAGAAGTGTTCAAAACTGTAGCCAACATGACCAAGGTGGGGAGCAATAGATGGACCAACCCATTCACATCCATGAACAACTGTGGTTTGAATGCAGAAGAGGCCCATGTCCTTTGCTAGACCAATTTTCATAACTTCTGAGCCTTGTTCTTTAGCAATTCTTCAAGCTTCACATGTGTTCCTTTCGCTCAAATCCGTCAGACTGTGGCACACACACATAGCTGCAGCAAAAATCATGCGGGATTCTCATTGTGTTAGCCGCGCATTCCTCAACACAGATTAGGCGGAAAGGCAAGAAGAGCCCTAGCTATTGCATCATGGGCAGCCAATTCACACATAAAGCCAATGAGCTCTTGAGTTCCTTGAAAGTGAAGCATCTGTTTGACTACACAGGTGGTGTTGATTGATTTTCCTAGACTGAGGATGATGGTGATGCAGCATCATCGGCAGCACACAAGTTCATTCTTGCCTTTGAAAAGGAATAGCAAATAGGGTGCCTTCCCAATCACGGAGATTCCAAGGAATAGAGATGCCCAACGCATCCAGGAAGAGAGGGGTGGAAAAAGCAGCATATGCACGAGCATGGTTACTGAACCCCTGTAGCATGGTAGTGGTGAAGATTACCAATTATTGAGCTGTTGGTGCATAAACTCCAACTTATAGATCTCGGTTTCTTCCATGCCTCGATGAGAAGGCAATTTTGTGAACCAGGAATTTCATCAATGCCTTGCAACAGTCGAGAGCAGAGTCAGCAGGAAGGAAAGCACCATCTTTACCCCAAATTATGATAACAATTTTGATGTTGTTTTTAGACGATTGAGCAGGTCCATAGATACCACATGTAGAAACGCAAAGGTATTGGAGTCAACACGGTGCATAGTTGACATATTCCCCGTTTTGCATGTTGATCTCCCAAGAAGTAGCAGTGGCAAGTTGGCCATAACCATTTGGGACTGGAGTCAAGACTAGCCCTTTGGACTGCACAGACTAGTAATCAATTCAAGGCAAACATGAATAAGGTGGGGAGCACCAAGCTCGACCCACAATTGTCAACATCCAGCAAGCAAAAGTTGAGAACCATACAAAAAGTAGGGAAGCATCAAGCTTACTCTCATATAGAGCTAGCGCAGACGCCAAAGGTGCTTTATCAATGCCTCAACCCTGCACTGAGGTAGCCAGTAACTGAGTTCACAACAAGATTAACTTGGTGCAAGGGTAGCAATAGGCCCAATCTCGAGCAACGGTCATGATAGGAGAAGCTAAGTGCAGCAGTAGAGGTCATGTGTGGGGGCAAAGTAGGTGACAATTGACATTCAACATGTGTTGGCAAGTTGCAAAGCATAAGAGGATGAACCATTCGGGAAGCACTGCCACAATATACCATAACATTGCCATATCGCCTTGTGCCTCAGCGCACTGTCCTCTTTTTCGATAGCCACTTCACTTAAAGGAACTTCACATAAAACACCAAATGTGCATGCATCAACCTAATAGCTGCCTTCTTTACTGCATATACATGACATTTTGTGGCCTCACATGAGTTGACCATGGCACAGACATCTGAGAAGGAGAATAGCAGACGGTGTAAACAAAGTTCCAAGGCACGATTAACTTCAGCAGCGATGTGGGCATCATATCACAAAGGGGAGGCTCATTTTCTCTGTGGCTGTAGAGGATGCACCGCGACTGTAGAAGATTTGCCAAAGTCATAGAGATGGCATCATTGCCATGCGTTACAGGCGGGAGGGGGAGCACAATCGTGCTCAACCCCAAATGAGGGTAGAGAGAGAAAGGGAGGTAGAGGATAACTTCCTCCTCCCCCCAAAAGATCCGTGCTGCCAGATTCGTGGTAGAGGGGATTAACTCCTCACGCAGTCATCGACAGCCACTTTCACATATCCATCAAGTATAACTTTTTTGTGTGATTTTTTTCTGAGAATTGAACAGAAGGAGGGGACCAAAAAGGAAGTACTCCCATCCCTCTACCCAAGGCAATCACTGAAAAAGAGGTGACAGAGATGGAGAGTGATGCCCAATGTGTGTGAGAGTGTGTATATGTGAGGGAATGAGAGAGATAAGGGGGTTAAAGGGTGTTCTTGTGCCACAACAAAACTGAACTAAACTATCCTACTAAAAACAAGAAAATGAGGAACTAATGGCCCAATGGAAGGGTGAAAGTGCCATGCCAACACACATAACCTAAGAGTATAAGCAAAAACATTTCAAATCAATATCTTACCACATGCTCTTGAGCACCCCAAGTGATGAAAGGCCGTTCTCCCCGGCAACGGCGCCAAATTTGTTGTTGTAGTATGCCCTTGGGAGCCAAGACCCACACCACCTTGCATGGAAGCAAGAAGGAAGGCCCAAGAAAGACTCTCCTTTCATCCACCCCATCCTCCACCATGTTCAAGCCATTGGCCATCAGCCCGCAGCTATGCCACATGCTTGAAAATATGGAGCAATGGGAGTCAAGGATCCTAGTCACATATGTAAAATACAAGATAATTGCAACACTCTACTTACACACATAGGAAATGCTAGCATGCACACACACACCTCACTCTCACACTCTCCAAGACTAAATACATATATGCACAAAGCCTTAAGACAAAAGGAGAGTTCTTTCATTGAAAGGATTTTACATGAGAGCACGACCAAAAGCTCCCCTCATTACAAGAAATGAGCCTCTATATATAGGCTAAGCACAATTCCCCATGTGCTCTTTTTGACTAGTCAAAAAGGAGCACATGCTTTCTAACTAACATATCTTTTGAGATTTTGCAAATATTCTTTCTCTAACTACCAAATCCCAAGAACTAAAAGTGTGGGAATTTCTTCAACGTGGGATTTCTAGATGTGTGCAAAAAGTGGCTTATTTACAAAGCTTCTCTACTATAGTCTTTGGAGAAATATCAAAAAGGGCTTAAGAAGGTGTTCTCATGCAAAACTCTAGATATATAAAAAAAAAAGGGGTTCCTATGCACAAATAAAGATGTGTGCATATCCTATACTCAACATCGTGTTTCTCACGATTCTGTGAAGGAAATTGTGTTTTCCATGATTTTGTGAAGGGAATCGTGTTTTTCACGATCCTGTGAAGGAAATCGTGTTTTCCACGATTTTGTGAAGGGAATCGTGTTTTTCACGATCCTGTGAAGGAAATCGTGTTTTCCACGACTTTGTGAAGGGAATCGTGTTTTTCACGATCCTGTGAAGGGAATCGTGATTTCCACGATCCTGTGAAGGGAATCGTGATTTCCACGATCCTATGAAGGGAATCGTGATTTCCACGATTTTGTGAAGGAAATCGTGATTTCCACGATCCTGATCCTAGACAATCGTGATTGCTCACAATCGTTAAAAACACGATTTTCTCATGAAAATCGTATTCTGGGAATCGCAATGTTGTGTTTGATTACAGAATCGTGATTTTGTGTTTGATTACAGAATCGCGATTCCGTCAAACTTTTTGTAAATTTTTGGTTTTCGTTTCTATGATTTCTTCTTACTCTAATGGAAGCGCCTTAGCAAAATAATGACATGTAATAAAGAACTTTTGACAAAACAATGATTTTTCTACCAAAAAGTTCAAAAAACAGAAAGTCGCGATTCTTTGTTTTCCATTTTTTTATGCATTTTTGAATTTTTTCCAGTACTTTTAACTTGAAAACATGAAAAAACTTTATGTTAAGAGGATTACCTTGTAGCCTGATCCACCACTCTTCAAAAACTTTATGTTTGCAAGAAATCGCGCTTCTGTCAATACTCTCTCCAGTCACTCCCTTACTCAAATGAATATTTTTCTGAGATTTCAGGTTTTTATAGTCTTCAAACAATCACGATTGTGAGTGATTTCCACAAAAATTTTAAATTCTCACTGTATGATTCTTGTCCCTTAGGTTTTAATTCACAAATCTTATCCCTTCCAACAAAATTTGCTCTCTTTATTCTACTGATGAAAATCGCGATTCTGTGCCCAATTCTCCAATCTGATCACTTGATGCTCAATTCTTATTGAAATTCTGAAATTTTGATTTCCTTTACTCATGCAACTTATGAAACCTTTTAAAATCACTTACCTCAGTACCTAATAGTGCAACTAAGTCAAATTCTTTATCTTACTGAAAATCATGATTCTGTGATGAGAATCGTGTTTTTCTTTGAACTTCCTGCTTTTGCACCTTTTGACTTTTCTTCTCTTCTGGTCTTCTCCAATGTTCTTCACCAACTCGAGATCATTTGTCACCTGTAATTATTCACCACCAAACTTATTCAAAGAAATTTTTTAAAAAAATTAAACAGCAACTTTTACTCTAAATATTTTTTTTATTATTTTTTTTTCAGTTTCTGGATTTTTCTTTCACTATTCCCTTTCCCCATTTCAACACAAATCCTCCTGCAAAATTTCCTAAGAAAAAGAATTCTTTTTGGATTTTAAATAGATTTTATGAATTTTTTAGTATTTTAAGCCTAAATCAAGGAAAACACTTCACTTAGGGTTTTCTTGTTTCATGATCCATTGATCTTTTGTTTCATGATTGGTTATATTCTTTTATGCTTGCAATCTAGTCAGTTTGGAAGTAGAGCTTTTCAAGAAAACAAGTGCTTAAGAAGTACAAGTATCAATTCATGCAAAGATAAACTCAAATACCCTTTTTCTTTTAAGAGCCAAATAAATTTTTTCAAGATTATTATCCTTCCTTGAATAATAAATGGATCAATCAATTTGCAGATAGCTACTTTACTTAACTTTCCTCATTGCAATCATGTCATCTTTTCCAAGATTAACACATTTGCTTGGTACTTAGTCAAAAAGCACTCTACATATGCAAAAATAATCATGTTTTACCTTCCCTTTAACAATATTGATTCAAATTTTTTCCACACACCTGCACTTTACTCTTAAAAAATATGAGCAACTATCAATTTGCAAGAATTTCACAACTTCATTATCCCAAAAGGTTAACTCGTGCTTCCTTTTCCCAAAAGACAAGCAAGGAAACCTACCTTTTCAGTTTTTCTTTCTTGATTATAGAGTAGTACCTTTTCAATGTGTTCAAATACCATCAACAATGGAAGATCTAGCAAGGTCCAAGACTTCAATGAAGCTTTTGCTTTGTTCCCTGGCAACGGCACCAAAAAATGTTTGTTGTTACCGTTTGGAGTTGTCCTCTCCAATCATTATAGCACAAAGGATCAACTACACATCTTTAAATTGTCAATCTGGGAAGTATGCAAAGACCACAGCCCCTTCTAGTTAATGGAATCCAAGAATAAGGGTTAAGATGACTGTTTTCCGGAGAAATTATGAAGAAGGAGAGAAATATCTAAGGTTTTGATTATCTTCAGTTCTACAACAGCATTTTCAATGATCTTTGTGCTTAAAGTGTGCCATTTCCACAGTAGAATAGAATTATGAAGTCAAATTTCAAAAACAGTACCTATATCACATAGACGAGACAATAGCGATTCTCTGAAAACTCAGAATTTCCATTTCCAGCTTTGTTCTTCTGCACTTTCTTACTCAATACACTGAGAATCACCTCTCTTCATACATCTTACTCAGAAATGCATAATTAAAGCTTACAAATTCCATGGATCACACAAAGAATAGACTCAACAAATCAAAAGAATGAACATGAAAGGGAGAAACACGATATTCTGCAGGAGAGCTCTTCACATTACTTGGATAGCAAAAATAATACAACCAACCCTCTCAAAATAGAGGAAATTATCTTTTATACTTATTCAAGTGTCCCTTTTCACACTTGAATTTTGGTCCTTTTCCCTTCTAACCTAAAAATATGCTATCAAAGAGCTTCCAAAAATTCTAGAAAAAATACATATGATTCTAATGTACATGAAGAAGACTCTTCCTCAATTTTACATCATTTGTATAAATATTTCTACAATTTTTTGACATTTTACAAATAATTTCCCTTCAAAAAAATGCTTCTTCTAACAATATGTATATGTAATATGTATACTGTATATGTAATGTTGTAATGTGTATGTGTATGTGTAATGGGATGTATGTGTATGGTTGTAATGTGGTAGTGTATGTGTAATGTGTTATGTTGTATGTGTATGTGTATGTGATGTGTATGTTGTATGTGGTATGTGTAATGTGTAATGTGTAGTGTATGTGGATGTGTATGTGTAATGTGTATGTGGTATGTGTATGTGTAGTGTGTATGTGTAATGTAGTATGTTGTATGTGATATGTGTATGTGTATGTGTATGTGTATGGGTATGTGTAGGGGTTATGTTATGTGTATTGTGGTGTTAATGTTGTAGGTTGTAGGTGTATGTGGTATGTTGTATGTGTATGTGTATGTGTGTAGGTGTATGTGTAAATGGTAGTGTATGGTATGTGTATGTGTATGTGTATGTTGTATGTTAGTGATGGTGTAGGGGTATGGTGTATGGTGTAAATGTGTTATGTGTATGTGTATGTGTATGTGTATGTGTATGTGTATGTGTATGTGTATGTGTATGTGTATGTGTATGTGTATGTGTATGTGTATGTGTATGTGTATGTGTATGTGTATGTGTATGTGTATGTGTATGTGTATGTGTATGTGTATGTGTATGTGTATGTGTATGTGTATGTGTATGTGTATGTGTATGTGTATGTGTATGTGTATGTGTATGTGTATGTGTATGTGTATGTGTATGTGTATGTGTATGTGTATGTGTATGTGTATGTGTATGTGTATGTGTATGTGTATGTGTATGTGTATGTGTATGTGTATGTGTATGTGTATGTGTATGTGTATGTGTATGTGTATGTGTATGTGTATGTGTATGTGTATGTGTATGTATGTATGTGTATATGTGTATATGTATATGTATATGTATATATGTATGTATATGTATATGTATATGTATATGTATATGTATATGTATATGTATATGTATATGTATATGTATATGTATATGTATATGTATATGTATATGTATATGTATATGTATATGTATATGTATATGTATATGTATATGTATATGTATATGTATATGTATATGTATATGTATATGTATATGTATATGTATATGTATATGTATATGTATATGTATATGTATATGTATATGTATATGTATATGTATATGTATATGTATATGTATATGTATATGTATAAGTAATGTGTATGTGTATGTGTATGTGTATGTGTAAAACTAAATGTTTGAGAGAAGGCCAAAAGAACATCATAAAATATTTAGTAAGCCCATCAATTCATGGTAGTCTCCCAATCTTATAGCATTGAATAGACATTAACACTTCCTCATATATGTTATTTTCACAAGAGGCAATTGTTTTAAAATCAATTATTTTTGGGGCATGACCAAGAGATTCCTAAAGAGAGACAAACCATGCATCGTCACCAAGAGAAGAGGCTACAAATATGCCTTGAATGGTTCACATATAAATTTTCTATCAAATTTCTATCCTTAATAACTTTCCCATTCTTTATCAATGAAGAGATTGCATGCTTACTATATTTGGCATGTAGGCAATAAGAAAGCATTTCGAGCTTGCATGCATATCATTTTGAGGTGAATGTGAGGTCAATCACATTGGCCAAGTCAGCCAAGTTTATCCAATCAACTAGATAGGACAAGCTACTTTGCTTGCTTTGACTAACCAAGTTTTCCTAGTCCATGGAGTGAATCATAGTATCCAAGGTGATTCAAAGAACTTAGGAGAACTCAACCAATCCAAACCAGAAAACGTTTATCAAAATGAGAAAACATTTAGGGTTGGGCTAGCAAGGTGTGTACCTAAGTCGTGAAGCCTTAGGGAGTTGTGTCCATGAGACTAGACCTCAATCGCCCCAAAAGTGCATATGTGGTGGATCGATACATGTTTAATTATCAATCTAAAGAACCGTAAGAACCATTGTATGAAGATGTGTGCCCACATGATGGAAAGTGAAGTGGTTAAGCTACAATGCATGTGAAAAGACTTAACTACCTCTCTAAGTCACTAATCCTCTAAAAATGCATGCCACGATACCATTTACAATAGTAAGCACAAATTCAAACTTTTATCCTATCTCTGAACTCCGAATATGGCCAATAGCATGCTTTTGAGGCTCTCAACGAGACGCATCTAATGGTTGTATTTTCACTCAAATCTGACAAACGCGCTTCAAGTTATGAGCAAAAGAGTGAACAGCGGGAAGCACCAACACTCGCTCCACAACTAGTAATGGCTCATACACACACTACAGTGGTTCAAAAGCGATGGGAAAGGATAGATAACAGTCCTACACACACATTCCAAACATTACACACACAAAAAAGATCATGGAGAAGGAGGAAATCAGCAAGAAAGAAGAAAATTCAAAATTTTCTTCAACTCTTCACAATGGCAAAAAGTCTCTTTCAAGAGTCACAAAGTGACTTATATACATGTGCCCTACAAATGGTCCTTTCACACGAGATCGGCACTTTATTGTTTAACTCTAATTTCCTACTATTTTACAAGAGTTATGTTACAATGAGGTGGGCTTATGCATCTAGAGGACTCCTCTAGTGCATTGACATAGCTTCGAGGGAATTTCATAGCATTTTGAAGAGGAAAATTTATGCTCAATAATTTGAAAATTTAGGGCTCCTTTTCTGTGCCTCTTTTCTCTGCAACACTCTCCCCCTCTTTGTCTCTAACGTCCCTTGATAGTCTTTGCTTTTTGTCTGCAGCTTGTCTATAGCTCCTTGGTACATGCACCCAGTGGTCGAAGAAGCGATAAGGATTGTCAGACAGTTTGTTACTTTATCCGAACTAATTCCTTTGCTTCTATAATTCCCTTGGTATTCCTTACATTCATAAATTTGGGTTGTTGTGTTAAGTCGGGCTGCCATGCACGCAACCAGTGGCTAAAAATGTGATATTCTTAGTCACCCTCTTCAACTTTTCAGCCTCTACCTCTTTCTAACTTTTGGTTCTCGGATATGTATTTGCCTTCACAACACTGACCTGTTGTATCGCTCTGGCCTGTTTATTTTCCTTACATTGCACGCATTAAGCAGAGACCTCAGAGGTTCAGATGCACGCATCTTGTGGATGAGAAAGCTTTGTGCAACTTCACTTAAAAGGTCCTGGATTGTTGTATTTCTTTGTTTCCACTCTTTGGGACCTGGTCCTTTTCCATTGTAGCCTAATGCGTGCCCTTGCGAGGCTTTGGGCAGTGGGTGGTTCTTTCTTAGTGAGTTATTTTGTTCTTTGATCTTCTTCTTCTTCTCTTTTTGCTTGATTCTCCCTCCACATGTCCCTCCTCCTGAGCTCTATCGTCCCCGATAGGATTTTTGTGGCGACGTGCATAAGTTTGTATGACTTTTTTTTCTCTCTGATTAAGCAAATTTTCTTGATATATCATCAGCTTTTTCCATTGGGTTGACTTTACCCCGTCATTTGGTGCCTGTCTATGATCTACAAAAAAACTTAGCTCATAGGCTACTAGTCTCACATTTAAGTTAGAAGATATTTTGACAAATATCTCCGAGTTCATCTCAAAAAACCCTGTAAAGAATGCTTCTTTGAACATTTACATATAGGGACTCGGGACAAACATAAGTCGTGGGTATATCATCATGAAAATTAAGCGATTAGGGGTAGTAGATAGATCAAAAATTAGGGCATCTGCTCCCTGGTTAATTCTGATGAAGTTCAAAAATGTATACTGCACATGTTGAAATATTTTTAATACTGTAAGTAGCATACTCAAAATTTTGTTTGTCATTTTGATGGCTAAATCTGGTACTATGTGGCATATTGGGATAGCCAAAATTCTATTGTCCGCACCATGTATTCCTTTGTTGGTAAGTAGTTGTGTGGCAGACTAGGTAATAGCGGATAGTTTAGCCATTGGTTATTTACGCTATCTTGGCATTGTGCTTCCCAAAATTGAATCCAGGAGCGTCTTCTGGGGACTGGGCAAAAAGATGGATTAACTTGAAGCACATACAGTGCTGACTCCAAGTGTACTCTTAGTGTTGGATTCTTCTCCAAAAATTTGTGTCTCCACACAGGATCTGCCTTATCGAATTCCTCTTGTGTATATGTGAATGTCTATAGGTCAAATTGCAAATTGTTATTAGGTTCTTTATTTGTGGTCTTCTTTATATATTCTCATGTCTCTTCTTTAAGTAATCCATAAGGTATATTGAACAGCTTCAAAATTTGTTCTATGCTCTTACTTTCAATCTTTGCCTCTTTCATTACTTTGACCAACTATTCTTCAAATTGTTCCATAAGTTGGGACACCTATAGTGCCTCTCATGTCGGCTTAGTTCTGCAATAGCCCGAGCATGTCTTTAAGTGTTTGGCTATGCTGCCTCCCTTATCGGTGAATGATGCATGGGGGGAGACAGAGGACATACCTCAGTCTCCTCAACAGCCGCTTGGAAGCTTGGAACTACTTCTGTCCCCCTTGTTACCTGTTGTTCGATTTGGGCTTTTAATTGTGCAATGAGTTCATCTTTTTCTGTGATTTCCTTGGCCGCTTGTGTGATTGTCTCTTTATTATTCAATAGTTCTTCTCCTATGGCAGCCATTTGGTTAGCATCCTCATTGCATTGTTCAATGAGTTTATTCTCTTCCACCTTCCATTTTTTCCTAAGTTCGTTAGTGTCATGCATATATCTCTTCTCCCATTCCTCTTTGATAGCTTGCCCTTGTTTCCGCTGATATTCATACTTTGCAATTTGATCTTCCAATGTTTTTGTGTCGGTTGCTATCGTTTCTTGTGCTTCTATAGGTTGATTGCATAGGATGGCAGCCATAAGCTCTTTATTCCTATTTCTTAAGTTGTCTGCTTCCTCCATATATACCTTTCTTTGGGATTCAAGTAGCTTACTTCTAGCATTCATTCTTGCTTTCTCAGCTTCACCTGCTTCATATTTACTTTTGAGTTGTTTTAGTTGATCTTGGAGCTTCTCGTTCTCCATGGCCTCTTTAGCTTCTACTGATTTGGCCAACAGTGTTTGTTGAGCTTGAATTAATTGCACAGACAAGTTTTCACTTCTTACCTGGAATTGGCTTCTCTCTCTCATCGCCTTTTCATAGACTGCACCTGCTTTGAGCATTGTTGTTGAGTTTCCATAGCCATTTGTATCATCTGTTTTACTACCGGTTTTAATTGAGCCACATCCACATTGAGCCATGTTTTTGGGATACTTGGCTCTTTGCCCGTCAATACATCCTTGCCTTTATCAACATGAAGATGCACTTCTCTCTCTTTTTCTTCTTCCTCATGTGTGGTTGATTTTGTAGCACTGCCTTGAAAGGTGACATCTAATGGAGAGGACTCTGCTACAACCCTGATTGGCGTGAATGGCTCGGTCTCGTCTAAGTCTTTATATTCTTTTCTTCCTTCGGCCTCTTTACTATGGCTTCTCCATCCACGCGAGCCTCTGTGATTTGAATGTTTGTCTCTTCATTCATTTTGAGTATATGAATTTTTCCTTTAGATGATCCTTGCCTTGTTGTGTCCATGATTGTGTCTTCAGGGGTTTGATCTACCTTTGTACCTTCCACTCCAAAGGAATCCATTACCTGATTTAAGTCCTCCCAATCGCCATCATCTTTTGAATCACTTTTGATGTCCACATTCATCATGGATGGCTCTTGCTCTTCTTGCGTATCGTAAGATGAACTAGAGATGGTCAATCCCAACTCTCTATATCTATGAACTTTTGTCAGCCTCTTTCTTTGCTCAGTGTCTTCATGATGACCTTGTACTGTCAGGTTGACTTGACCTTCCATGTATTGGTGGGTAGCCACCATTGCTTTGTTTAGCTCTTTGTCAGTAATTGGTTTGGGGTCTCTTGGAAGCACATGTATCCTCTTTGAAGCTGGAAGTGCTTCTTCTGCCTTCATCATCTCCCTTAGTCTCTTGGTTCCTTTCATCCTTGGTTGCGAGCTTGTTTCGACTTCTTCCACCATTGTTACTCCCTTCTTTTTCCTTGGAGCTATGGCTAAATTTGCATACTTAGCCATCTCCACAGACGACAACATTTCTCTCCCAGATACCCAGTGCATGGTAGATAAGTGTGGTCAGTGCTATACTCCCGTTCAAGAACTTTTTATGGTTCCATTTCTTCCTAGCTTCAAAAAGACACTCTTGGATGTATGGCATCATGTTAACTTGATTACCAATCTTCTTAATAGCATGAGATAACATCTGCACTATGATTTTATGTGGTGTTGTGTATTGATGCATCTTCGGAAAGAAAAAATGTTGATGAATCAAATGGACTTCTTCTTCTATATCTATGTGATTGATATCTGTGAATGTTCAAGTCTCGGTCCCTCAGCTTTCATCTTTCAAGATTGTTTTTCCATGCTTTTCCCATCCGAAAGCTTCTTTGATCAAGTCATGTGTGAGTTGGATGATCACCCATTCCCCTGCCGCATCTAGAACTCTTGCTTCTAGCACTAATGGCTTGTGTAAGGCCAGTTGGAAGGTATTCATCACCTAAGTGCATTGTTGGAAGTCCGGCTTGTAAATTGGTAGTTCGAAGTATTTCTGAATACCTCCTTTTTCATTATATCCATGGTTGATGGGAGTTGATGTATGACTTTGAAATCTTGTGACATAACCAGGAATTGATGGTCAGTGTCCATAATCTTGATTGTTACTAGGAAAAGATAATCTCCAGCAGGTTGGTCCTCTCGAAACCAATGAGCTTTGGCTTTGGTCACGCTTTGTAATGGAAACTCCAACACTTCTTCTTGAATCGTTGCTTCGGAATCCTCAAAAGCCATATGCACTTGTAATAAAGAGAGAATCAGTTTCTAGTAGAACCCAATTCATGTGTTATGTGTGGTTCAGTATTATGCAATTTCCTTCGTCACTTTCCCCTTGCTTAAGTAAGTAAATCCTCTTACCACACTTCTTTTGATTTTTACCCGTGAAAGAAAACAAAAGTTAGTTCTAGTCGAAGCATTTATTTATTTACATTGTAGGTTCATTCCTATGGAAGTAGAATATAAGACCTATTCCAATGATAGAAATGTGCACCACTAGTTTTGTTGAGCAGACAATGTGCCGAATGCATGGCCTTGTAAGGTGGCCCTGTCATGCATACTCTAGGTGCATTAGACTCTTCAGGAGTGCAAGTGGAATCTGTTTGAGTAGGCTATTCATGTCCTTGTTGTCTTCCTGGTCTCCATATCCACTTTGTAGGCCTCTGCATCTGTCGAGCTTGTAGTTCTTTGATGCTTGTGTCCTTCTTACTTTTGGTCTAAGTATTTGATGTCGTGTTCCTTATGTACCCTTGATAAGTCCTTTTGGACTTCTTTGCTTCATTTTGAAGGCATGATAGCTCTTTGAGTCTCTCGAGTTCTTGAGTTGCTGTTTGTCTGACTTTCTTTGGGATCCATATGTATTGTTGTGTCTTTTGGGATGCTACTAATGATTTTGGAAGCCATACACGAAGAAGTCCGTGTGGTTTGAATTGTGATGATGAGGGCTGGTTGTTTCTCCTTGTCTCCATGGAATGGTTGACTTGCTCATGTGTTGGCTTCTCTGGTTCCATCATTCTATCCTTCCGTACCCATTGCAGATGAGTATTGCATGGGAGTGATGTTCGAGTAGTAGACCTCCATGTGAGCGTTCTTCTCTTTGAGTAGGTGAATTTAGAAGCATTGTCCTCACTTTCTCTTTTGGATTCATCTCTCATGGGAAAGAAGGGCCACATCATCATGCAACACATCCTTATTTGCAGGCAATTCTAGATTAGGGCATTCGTTGGATATGCACTCTATTGGTTCATTTTCTAACTCCTTTTCTAATTTTTCTTCCTTAGGTTTGATGGCCTCATGGAAACGAGAAGGCCTTTCTTCCAGAAAACTAAAGATTTCCTTATGCCCTATCTTTGCTGATATATATCCTTGTGCTAGATGAATGCTTACTTTGTTTTCGATAATCCAATCTTGCCCTAGGATCAGATTTTCAATTAAGTCTTCGTCCTTGCATACCAAAAGTCTTCTGTTCTGCTTCTTCCACACATCTTAGCAATACACCATTGGGTTCTTTAAAGTACACACTTCCTGCCACAATGTGTGAGTTACGCGATTGTAGAAATCCCTTCCTAGTATCCTTGTTGATTTGATGTTGTGGTCCATGGGTGAGTATTGGAATTAACTTCTCTTGCCACTTGGGACATACTTCCTGGTTGAACAAATATGTGTCTGATAGGTCATCTACTACTCTGTTAGGTGGTTCTCCATGAGTTAACCTAGACAGATGATCAGCTCTTACGTGGGTATTTCCTTTTTTTACTACCACTTCGAAGTCAAACTCCATTAGTAATAGAAACCATCTTACTAGCCTTCCCGTGTTACATGGCTTATTGTATAGGTACAATAAGGCTTGATGGTCTATGAAGAACTTGAACTTGTTGGCTAGAAGGTAGTTTCTAAATTTTTTCACTGCATACACCATTCCTAAACATTTTTGTTCAGTAGTTGTATAGTTTCTTTCCTCTTGATTCAGTTATTTGCTCGCATAAGCAATAGGATGGTCTAATTTTCCTTCATCTACAGGTTGAGCTAGAATGCATCCTATAACCTAGTTGGAGGCATCTACATGTATATGAAATGGTTTATTCCAGTTGGGTGTTTTCAAAATAGGTGTTGTACTTAGTTGTCTTTTTAGTTCCTCAAATGCTTTCTCGCATTCATCCATCCATGTGAATTGGGTTAATAATACATAGAGTGGCTTGGCAATTATGGCGTACATGTGAATAAATTACGATAGTATCCACAATTACCCATAAAAGCTTGCACTTCCTTAGCATTTTTTGGTCTTGGTAGCTTTAGCATTACCTTTATCTTACCTTCATCAGTGGAAATTCTGTTCCTGGATACGATGTGTCCTAGGATTTTTCTTTGTCTCACCATAAAGACGCATTTCTCTGAATTCAGGCACACTCTATATTGTCGACACTTATCAAATATCCTATGTAACTCCGGAATGTGTTCATGTCTCTGGCCTGAGTATGTGCATAAGTCCTCAACATATACCTCCATACTTTTCCTTAGAAACTCTTTAAAGACGTGACACATCAACCTTTGGAAAGTAGCAGGGGCATTTGTGAGTCCAAAAGGCATCACTCTAAAAGCATAGACTCCCCATTCAGTCACAAATGCAATCTTATGTTGGTCTTTCGTAGCAATTGCTACTTGGTTGTATCCAGAGAATCCATTGAGGAAGTTATAGACTTCCTTACCTACGACTCTTTCCAAGAGATGATCAGTGATAGGTAATGGGTAACTATCAAGGATTGTGGCTTCGTTTACCTTCTTCAAGTTAATGCACACTCTTAATTTCCCATTCTTTTTTGGTACGACTACTAATAGTGACACCCATTTTGTGTGTTTGATCTCGTAAATGAACCCGGCTGCTAATAGTTTGTCTATCTCCTCCTTAATTTATGCTGAATAGACATCATTATAAGTGTATGGGCGTTCCTTTGATGGTTTTGCATAAGGTGTCATTGGGATTCGATGAGAACAGATGGATCGATCCACACCTTTGAGGTCCTTGTAGGTCCATGTAAACACGTCTCAATATTCTCGAGTCAGTCTTATCAATTCTTCGTCCTCTTTTGGTGACACGTCTTTTCCTATCTAAGTACATCTTTCTTCCCCGTCTTCCATGGTCACTATTATTTTCTTCATTTGTTCCTTATTCTGATATTCTTCTCCTTCTCTTGCCTCCCTCTTAGGCATCTGAATAGCTATCTTCCTCTCCTCTACTTCATATCTTTTGAAGTGCTTTGGGACTTCAAATAGTTCTGGGGTTGGTTCAGCCTTATCTAATGTTTCTTCCTTATTTTTTCCTGTCTGGACTGCTTCTATTGCTAACACCTTTGGTGTTCCTTTTGTTTCATTGGTTTGAATAGTTTCTAAGTATCGCTCCTCCGAATCAAATTCTGGCTCCATTTCTATGCTCTCATACTCTTCCTTCCACTCTTTTTCTAACAGTTCTCTTGTCTCTACTTCTTGAAGGACTACCATGTAAAAACTTACATCATAACCTTCTTCGTCCACACATTCATTCACGGTTAGTACCTCCTCATTTACACATACATCTAATGTGGCTAGAATCTCCATCCAACCGTGTGGTTCAAAAACTTCATCTGGAAAAACTTGGGGCATATACATGGGATCCTCTATAGGTCGGTAATTTTCATGTTCAACAGGCCATATTTGAGTTTTTCTCTCCCTGCTTTGCTTCCTTACACATCCATAGTTGAGCATCTTCGTGTATCCATGACTAGTCACTTGAGCCCGCACTATGAATTGAGAGATCATCTTCTTCCTTGTGTATGGGATTCCATTGTAGTGGGGGTACATCTCTATACGAAAATGTATGTAGATTTATCTTGGTGGTAGTTCCCTGATGTTGTAGGTATAAAGAATCTCTCCCCCAGTCTTGTACTACCCTAAGTTGTCTCATGAACGGTCGTCCTAATATCATTTCATAGTTATTTGCTTTTCCAAATTGACATACGGCTAGTGTGTGCTCAAATTCTACTCCACAGGTAGTCAATTTAATCTTCTCCAGTATTCCTAGAGGTCTCTCTACATGGCTATCTACTAATTGAAGCTTCATATGTGTTGGTCGTAGGGCTGGTTTTCCCCATTTCTCCCAAATTTCTTTGGTGGATATGCCTACACCTACTCCTATGTCTAAAATGGTTTTAGTCATGTATCCATTATATGTGATGGGCAAGCACGTGTTACCCTCATCTCAATCACTGAATTCTCTGACTTTATCCATAGGGATTTGTATAGTAGTAGGGGCTTCTGTTTCTTTATCTTTCTTTTTATTCTCCTTATTCTCTAATTTCAATTGTCCTACTAACTGTCTCCCTAATTGCGGCTTGGCTCGTAGTAACTCTTCCACAGTCAGTTGACATTGTATCTTGGTTTTCTTGAGTTCTGCTAAATTGTGAGAGGTTTCACCTAAAGATCCCTTTTCCTTGCTTCGAATTGTGGGAGCGTGAAAAACTATAGACCTTTTCTTGTATTCCCCCATATAGTTCAGTAAGGTGGAAATGCTATGTGCTTCCTCTCTATTTTGTTCTAACATAGAAACCTCTTCATATACTTCATCCAAATTTGGAGTCGACTGGTTTTCCTCAATGTCTAATTCCTCAAAGAGTGGTCTTGAACTCCCATTCTTTTTCTGATGGTCTTCTTGAATCTTAGCCCACAAATTTTGTGGCCAATGAGCTTCTATCTCAGGGATTATAGAAAGTGATTTGCCTTGAGTGCTCTGTTGTTCTACCTTACTATCTTTCTCGTTAGGTGTTCTTGTTGGTTTTTTATAATTCTTTTTAAAACACTCATTGTATTGATCCTCAAATATTCTTGTCTCTGGTAGGATTGGGATAGTTTTCTCTAGAGTGGCTTGGGCTACCTCTATGAGCTTCCTACATATCGCCAATCTCTCCTTCTCTAATTCCCCTTGTGGGTAGAGTTTCTCTTGCTACTCTATGTTTGGTCCAATCATGATTCTAGCTTGATAAGCTTTCAACCACATATCTAGGTCGCCTGGTCTTGAATGTGCTAGAACTGATCTAGGTTTGTCTAGTTTCCGGTTGTTGGATTTAGGTAGTGTATTCTCTTGTGCTTCCAGTTCCTCAGGTTTCTTACTATTTTTTATGTCCTTCTTTCCTCCTTATTCTTACTTTTTATCCATTTGTTTCTAAGATTTTCTCTTCTATCCTTCCAACTTTGTGTCTTCTTTGTTTGGGTACTCTCATGTGGGTCTTCTGAATCTTCCACTACCTGTATTTCGGGTTCTAGATTTTTATTATTTTCTTGTTCGGAGTCTACTTTCTTTCTCTCTTGTCCTTTGGCTTGTGCTCGTGTGATGGCTTTTAAGGGTACTTTGTATTCTTTGTCACTTCCTGATGATTCGATTACTTTGATCACATTGATTTGTGTTGTATTGTGAGTCTTATTGGGATTCTTTGGGCAATCTCTAAATAGATGTTCCTTTCCACATTCATTGCAGTACCCTTCCCAAGTCATAGGACTTGGAGGTGGTGGGTTGTATGGCAGAGTGCATTATCTTATGAAGTGATCTCCTCCGCACCTATAGCAGGGTCCTTTTTGCACAGGCGGTCTAATGGGTGGTCTCACGGGTGCTTGTGCCTTGGGTGCAGTGTACATTAGGGTTGCATACTCTGGCCCATAGGTGTTGTCATATCCTTCATAACCATAGTATTGTTGGTCATAAGTTTGTTCATACTCCATCATACTGGTGTCATAGGGGTAGTACTCTCCTTAGTTTTGCTCATATCCCTAAGTCATTGCTTCTATACTAGCTAAAGGTGTAGTTGGTACTATGGCTCTTTCCATGTTTTCCTCTGGTTGACTATATTTAATTGGCACTATGTTCTGTGGAAGGGGTGGTTGTTATTCTAATACTGGCTACGGTTGTCCATATTGCCCTTGTTCATATGGTCTAGGTGCTCCTTGTGCGCATGGATAGGAATTGTATCTTGGAATCTCTCATCGTTGTTCTCTAGGAGGGTATCCATAAGGCCTATACTGAGGTTGATTCATGGGCCTTGACTGCCTGTTAAATGGGTAGTTTTCAGTAGTATGGTTAGTGTATTTTTGTTCTATATGGCAGTATAGGTTGGGTCCTTGAGGTGGCTGCCTATTGTATGGGTAAGCATGAGGCATGCCTATTCCTCCTCTTGCACACACGTGAGATGGGTGATCTCCACCACATAGGCTGCATGATCGTAACATGGGTATTCTCATTGGTGGGTTTTGGTAATTCCTCTATCCATGGACTCCTAACTTTTTTGCTACCAGTTCTGCTAGTTCCTCCACATTACTGGAGTTAGATGTCACGATACTTCTAGTGTCTTCTGATTTAGTAGGACTTGGTGTACTTTTGAGGCCATCAGCCAGGTTGTCCTCTAGATCGATACATTCATGAAGACACTCACTCAGAGTCTGTAGTCGTTTCACATACACTAAGGTTCTCAATGTCCCATTTGTCAATCCGTCCAAGAATAAGGATATCATTTTTTGTTGGGAGGGTTGTTCTATTACTCGGCCTCTATTAACATATTGATTAAATCTTTGGGCAGCAGTTTTTACAGTTTCATTTGGGTTCTATTTCAAGTTATGGATTAAGGATGACGATTTGTGTTTAATCCCTCTCTTGGTGAATTCTCGAATGAATTCTTGGAAGAATTGCTCAATATTTCCAAATTGATTAGGATACAATGGTTGGAACCAAGTCAAAGCCGTCCCTATGAGGGTAAGTCCAAAGGATTCATACTAAACAAAGAAGTCATCCACTTGTTCAGCTCGTAGTACTTGTTTAAACTCTGCTATGTCGTCATATGGTCCTCCCATTCCATCATAGTGATTTCTCATGCACTTGGCCACTTAAATCGGTCTCAGCCTTCTTATAGGTTCTAGTGGTGTGGGCATTACTGGAATTGCTGGTCTAAATGGAGGTATTCCTGGTTGCACACCTGGTTATGGCCTTGGTCTAATGGGTGGGCGATTCATGTTGCCTATTCCTGGGTGGGTTTGGTTGTGTGACTGCACTCCGGCTCTTTATGTGTTCCAAAAAGATTGTAGGAGGTAGTTGCCAGTTCTCGAGGTGAGAATATAGGCAATCCCATATACTTCAATTGAGACCTATCAACAGCGTCTACATGCCAATAGCTTCTTTGATTCTGGTATAGGTATGTGACTCTAGACTCATCTTCAGGATTTTTCAACTCATAGAAAGTCATTGGGCTTACTTCTTGTCCTCGTGTGGGTGAATCAGTTTGTAACAGTAGGTCTGACCTGTGGATCACGTATACATCCAACAAGTGGTCATCTAGAGGTATCAAATCCCCTCTCAAGACTCAAGTCACCACAGATTTGCCTCTTGGTGTGATCACTAGTTCTTCAGGGTCCGGTCTCACCAAGTTTCTTTGTCCCTTCAATTCTCCTCTCTCGTTGATCCGATCTGGGTTTTCTATCACTACCTAGATGTGACCTAATTTATCCATGTATACTCCTCCCTCATACTTAACTGCAGGTCTGGGTACTATTGTTGATTCGGTAGAGTTTACCATTTGTGCAATGGACCTATTTAAACCATCAAGGTAAATAGGGATCCCTTGCAGATTGATGGACACATATTGCATAGAGGTGCAGTATTCACCCTCCATGGTCGACATAAAGTTCTCCCTAGGGGCAGAACCATGCATGTCCTCTGTGGCCATGGGAAGCTCCTCCTCTGAATCACTAGAGGTCTCCGCATAGATCAAGTGATGAATAGCTTGAGTTGCATTTCCTACCGATGAGATGATGCTCCTCCAGCTACTTAGCACCCGTCCTGATCTTAAGTTCATTCACCCCTTTGGGCTTATGTGGACTTCCTACTTCCCCTTAATCAGATCCTTAATCACTTCAAGTTTTTCCCTCAAAAGGCTTAAGAGGTTTTGGATGATACCACTCTTGGCGATACCACACAGACGATACGATACTGGTTTTTGCATGATACGATACCAGAAGGCTTTGGCGATATGATACCATCGAGTGATACGATACCACCGAGTGACACGATAGGATACCAAAAAATCTCACGATACAATACCTCTGGAGTTGACGATATGATACCAAGTTAGTGGACGATATGATACCTGAACAGCCGACAATACGATACTGTTCGATGATGATACGATACCAAAGGATTTACACGATACGATACTGGAAAAACTCACGATATCATACCAAGGTTACAGGCGATACGATACCATAATTCACATGACATGATACTAGATTGCTCGCGATACGATACTGAAGGGTCTGACGATATGATACCACTTATTTGCACGATACGATATTAGAGCATGTGACGATACGATACTAAAATTCTTGGCGATACGATACTAAAATTCTTGGTGATACGATATCGCTTGGTGACGATATGATATCATGATCAGGATGATACAATACTACGGTGGATCACGATACGATACCATCGAGCAGTCGTGATCGCGATACCAGCACTTGAGGATACGTTACCAAAATGGTATCGCAATACCTCAAGTGGGTATGCACAATACGATACCAGGCGAATATCGCGATACTAGGGAATTTTGGTATCGTGATACTAAAACTCAACCAATCGTGATACTACAGTCAAATTTACTCAAAACTTAATTTTTATATGTGCAAAGTGTTTATTCCTCTCACCGCTTCACTCTTGACCCCCTGTATCACTTAAAAGCTCTCAAAAAACTCTTTGTTCTACTCTGCAATACCGAAACCCCTTTTAATCACGTACGCATGTGTTTTGATGGTGTTTTTGGGATCAAAAATTTGTATAACTCACCTTCTAGGATGCCTTGCCTAAGCTTTGGGCTCACTAGAACTTTTCCTTCCTTGCTAGGCACGATACCACTATTGCGATACCGATCGCTGCTCGCACATGATACTTGCTCTCACAAGTGCTCAACTGAACTGATTTTTTCGTTTTTATAGTTTTGGGTTACTTAATGCCTAAACTAAACTAATTTGGACAATTTTTTTGGGATTCTTTTCTTGGTGTAATCTACTTCTTCCTACTCTACTCCTCTCTCTTACCGAACCCTAACTCTTCCCTTTCTTCCTCACTCCTAACCCTAAACCTAAAAACTCATTACACACACCTCAAACAAGTGTTGAAGTGCCTGACTACTTGCCATTGAACAAATTCACCTCTACAAGTACGATTCCTTCACTCCAAAGCTATAACCATCAGGAAGGAACCTTGGTTAGGTTTCTTTCCTGGCAACGGCACCAAAAACATGTGTACCTAAGTCGTGAAGCCTTAGGGACTTGTGTCGATGAGACTAGAGCTCAATCGCCACACAAGTGCATATAGTGGTTGATCGATACACATTTAATTATCAATCAGAGGAACCGTAAGAACCAAGTGTATGAAGACGTGTGCACACATGATGGAAAGTGAAGTGGTTAAGCTAGAATGCATGTGAAAAGACTTAACTACCTCTCTAAGTCACTAATCCTCTGAAAATTCATGTCCTGATACCATTTACAGTAGTAAGCACAAATTCAAACTTTTCTCCTAGCTTCGAACTCTAAATATAGGGAATAGTGGGTTCTTTTTGAAGCTCTCGGAAAGACGCATCTATTGATATATCTTCACTCAAATTTGACAAACTTGCTTCAAGTTATGAGCAAAAGAGTGAATGGTGGGAAGCACCAACACTCACTCCACAACTGGTAATGGCTCACACACACACCACAGTGGTTCAAAAGCAATGGGAAGGGATACATAACAGTCCTACACACACATTCCAAGCATTACACACACACACACAAGATCATGGAGAAGGAGGAAATCAGTAGGAAAGAAGCAAATTTGAAATTCTCTAAGTCTCTTACAAGAGTCACAAAGTGACTTATATACATGTGCCCTAAAAATGGTCCTTTCACACAAGAGACCGGAACTTTATTGACTAACTCTAATTTCCTACTATTTTACAAGATTTATGCTACAATGAGGTGCGATTATGCATCTAGAGGACTCCTCTAGTGCATTTACATAGCTTCGAGGGAATTTCATAGTATTTTCAAGAAGAAAATTTATGCTCACTAATTTGAAAATTTAGGGCTCCTTTTTTGTGCCTCTTTTCTCTGCAACACAAGGAAATTGCAAGCAGACAAGCTATCCTTGAAGAGGTTCCCATCTTTTCAAGATTTGAACCGATTATAAACCATTCGAACATCAAGATTACACTATGCTTGAGGTGGATTAGCTCTATGTTGGGGTTCAACAACACATAACTTTTGACTCAAACAAGTTACTCTCATGAACAATTCTTGGCATAGAAACTTTATCACACACAACTCAATAACTCAGGTATCAAATTTCAGTTTTACCACACTCAAATAATTGTAATGCAAGTATACAACATGTATGTTCAAAAACATGAAACAATACACGCATGTGGGAGATGAATGAGAAGGAAATACTTCACGATTGTCTTTGAAATATAGGAAGTTAGATTGACAGAATAGCAATACGGCTTCTACTTAACGGAACTTGTCAGGTCGATCACGTTCGGCCTACGCAATCACAAGAACAAAGACTTTTTCACTTCTCTCGATTTTCATCTATCACGTGAGATGCTTCCTCTACCCTTATATCTCCTTGCGAATAAGATTACAACACTCATATCACACGGCATTCCCTTTAAGTATCTTATAATTGTTTTTTTTTTAATATCTGATTGACCAAAATATGCATTCAGCAAACTCTGAGTCAGCAACATTCTGATTCAGGAATCCTTTAGAAATCCGACTCACTACTTATTCTTCCAATTTCTCTCCCCTCAACACAAAGCACGGCTTGGTGGAGGATTTTTTTTCAAAAATCAAGGCCGAATTCACAATCCCTTGATCATAAACTATAAGACTAAGTTCTTTATGGAAATCTTCTTGTTGAACTTCCTCTGCAACCTTAGTATTTTCTTGAACTTGATCTGCTTCAACTTGCATATCTTCTTGCTCCACAATCTTTTCTGAAACTACCTTTTCTTGTTGTTGAACCAGATCATCCAACTCTTTATCTAGAGTGTGTTGAACAAGCTACTCTTTAAGATCTGAAATTTGTTGTAGCAACACTTCCTTTTCACTTTTATACTGCTCAATCACTTGTATCAGCTGGCTCTCATATAGTGATGAAAAGCCATCCTGTATTTGCTCATATGGATACCAAATAAGTGCTTGTAATCTTTTTTTAATTCATGTCCATAACTCCTACATGCATTTATGCATCTGCTGCTTGAGAGTCATCATATCCATTTCAGACATTAGCACTACATCCATTTCCACTTCCTCATTATGTAACATATGTTTCTCCAGCACAAGTAAAGGCTTGATTCTAGACTTCAATACTTCACTTTTCACTTGCAAGGTTATGCTCAATGCAGCTAAGTTCTGTACCTCTATATCTACCGTTTGTTGCATCTTCCCTGTCCACTCATCAAACTCCGTCAAGGACTTCTTAACTTTCAGTATCTCCACCGCCTGTTGTTGGTGGAACTCAGACAGCACTTCCTCATGCTCTTGTATTTTTCTCTGCAATTACCCCTTGTAAGATTTGTACCTAAGACTTCATCAACTGATACTCATCAAAGTTTAGTATATTATTAAGTAACTTTTGTTCCTTCAACAAGCCATCCTACCTTACTATGAATTTTCACACCTCATCCAAATTCTGCAGTATCTCAGACACTTCTGCACTAACTTCAGGATTTGATTGAGACACCTATTGTACAGAAGCCTTATCCACCACAGCTTTTAGCATAGGTCCCAATTTGCGTTTTTTGGACAATTTAAAGCTTTTCCCACCATCTTTGGCTGCTCAAGAAACAACCTCATCTACCTTGTATCCAACCTTCAATAAATCATTGTATGTTTCATCAATTTGCTCCTCCTCTCTATCACTATCCTGATCCTTCTTCTTAATCTTTCGGGAACCAATCTGTTGTTTTTGTACATTGGGCCAAACAACCTCGTTTCTTTTGACCTTCTATACAAACTGAAATAATGTTGCGAGATATGCGGCTAATCTACTATTGACTTGTGTCTTTCACCTATCCGAAGAGAAAAATTCATTGTATATTCTATCAAATATCCAGTGATCCCAACTCACATGGCCCCCTTTCTCTTCCCAACATAATGGCGCAAAATTGTCCTTAGACATATAATCGTATTTAACTATAAAGCATAACCTCTTGAGATACCATTTAAGCTATTCTCTGCGAGCATAAGATGCATTTTTCAACATGTAATAGTGGAAATCTCCTTCACAAGGACCAAATTCGTTCTTCAATACCTCCTCAAAACATTTAGGCATAATCGTCTCCTTGAGAATGGGTAATTTAAAAACTTCTGCAATTAGTTCGGGAGAAAACTTTACCTATTGAGACAATTGTCCTTTAGTTTTTCTAATGATGTCCATTTGACTCTTAGCATAGTAATAATGTCTCCAGCTTGACCAAGGTAGTGATCCAACTCGAGCAAAGAAATATGTTGTAACCAGATAACATTCAATGGAGCGCTCACACCAATCTCTACTTTAAAATCTGTGAAGGGATCCATAAGAGATTGTGTTAATTTGCTTGCCGATGTAGGAGTTTGAGTATCATCTTCTTTCTCCTGCAACAGACTAACATCTCTTCTATGGAAGATTCCTCTTTACGAGCCATCACTTCTCTCATGCATGCTCTACCCCTCATTTTTGCCTGTCTCTACTCGGAATTATAGAAGCAAGACTAATCGTCTTTCTTTTGTGCATGTACAAGCACGCTTCAAACACAGGACTCAACTACGAGAGCACAAATTCAACATCAAGTAATCGTACAACACTACTATTCACCCACATAACACCGATCGGGCAAAATTCAAATCATTGTGAAATCACGCAAACCGATGCAGTGATTTAAAATATTTTTGCGCCAACCCTTTTCCATTGACAAATTTTTTATGACAAATAATCCGATAGAGCACCATCCACACGAACAAACACCAATCCGACATTTTCTGAGTGAACAAAGTCTAATTAAAAAATTCCACCCGAGCAAGATCCGATTGAGTAACTTTCGACATACCAAGATCTTCTAACTCTTGCCAAGTAAAATCTGATTGATCAAGATCCAATGTAGCGAATTCTGCACCAAATTAGATGACAACCAATCCATGTGCAGTGGCTTCCCTTGAAATTTCTTCAAAGGAAATCCATTAATCGGTTTTTCCATTCTCGTCAAACCCATTAGCTACCAGAAAAGTCCCTTGACCTAGATCCTGTACAATCTGATACGGCCCCTTATACCTTAAGGTAAGCTTTCTTGGATGTGGCCCTAATTTAGAGTTATACACCATCACGCAATCTCCAACCTGAAATAACTTAAATTTTACATTCATATTGACCCAAGCATGTCTCCTTCTTTGAATTACCTCAGTTATGTGTGCACTAACTAAACGGTCCTCATCCAATTGAAGAAGATACTTACTCCGATGCTTGACCGATAATTCAGGAGACATCTTTTTTGTTGTTACTCTCAAACTTGGGACCACAAACTCCATTGGGACTACTGTTTCTAAGCCATATACCAATCTGAATGGTGTCATTCCTGTTGCTACTTTAAAAGCTATTTTGAATGACCACAATGTTGAGTCTAACAACAAGTCCCAATTCTTCTTATTATCATGCACTATTTCTTTAAGGATACACAGCAAAGTCTTATTAGTGATTTTCGCTTGACCATTTGGCTATGGATGATAGGCTATAGAATTTTTTTTGCATAATCAAATGTGTTCTTGTTAGCTCAGAAAATGACTTCATTAAGAAAATGAGCTCCCCTATCACTTACCAACTCTACTTGGCAACCAAACCTGGTCATGATATTGTGGTAGAGGAACTTTGCAACACTCGCCACCTTGTTGTCATTAAGTGCTACTGCTTCCACTCACTTTGTGTAATGATCTGTTGTTACTAAAATACATCTATTCCCGTGTTGAGGAATAGGCTTGATAGGCCCAACAAAATCCGTGCCCCATTTCTGAAATGGATCCAATGGCAGAATTGGATGATCAGACATTCGATCTGAATCACTTGGTTGGCCTGTTTTCTGACAAATAACACATCTTTTGGCAAATTCATGAGCATCTTTTAATACAGCATGCCACCACAACCCTGCTTGTAAAATCTTTTTACCTGTAATATCCCTTGCTATGTGTCCTCTTGCTGCTCCTGAATGTGCTTCTTGCAAAATAGTTGGTTGCTCAAAATCTGGTACACATCTTCTGATTACCTGATCCACCCTTTTTTTGTACAATGCATAACCAAATACGGCCTAATTTTCAAAGAAAACTTCTTTCTCTGATCAATTGTAAATTGTTGAGGCAATACTCCACCTGTTAAAAATGCTAACAATTTGTCATACAAAGAATCCGAGTCACCAATTTGAGCATTAAATAACTCCGCATCTAAAAACTCATCATTTACTCCTACTGGTGCTTCCCCTAACTCTAATCTACTGAAATAATCTGCCATTGTATGCTCTTTGCTTGGAGTATGAACAATAACAAAATCAAATTCCTGTAATGAAAGAATCCACCTTGCCAATCTTCTTTTTAATAGCGGTTTTTTTTATTAGATATACTAAACCCTACTTATCTACATGAAAGACCACTTTGTTGCTAAACAGATAATGTCTAAATTTATTCAGAGCATACACCATTGCCAATGCCTCATGTTTAGTCACTGGATAATTCCTCTCAGCTGGGCACAACACCCTACTAGCATAATAAACGGGTCTATACCATCCTTTTTCTTTCTGCTTCATCAACACTGCTCCAACTGCTACATTTGATGCATCAACAAATATGTGAAAAGGTAAAGACCAATCTAGAGGCTGCAAAATTGGTGCTACTAAAACCATCTTTTTTAATAATTGAAAAGCCTTCTCTTGAGCATCAGCCCATACAAAAGGAACATCTTTCTTTGTTAAATGTGTCAAAGGTAATGAGCTATTAGCCAAGTATCTCAAATACCTAGCATGCCACTTGATTTGTCCAACAAACCTCATTACTTCCTTTACATTTGTCGAAGCTTTTGTTGTCCTAATGGCCTTCTAATTCTTTGCTTACTCTCACCATTTTCCGTTCAGCATCACTTCCCAAATTAACTTCTTGAAGTTCATCTTCCTTTACTCCACTTGAGCTTGCATATTTTTTTCATATATTTTTTCAGCCATATTAATTACCTCCTTTTCTTGCTGCTCCAACTTCTACTGAGTCAGAATTTCTAGATTTTGCTCAAACATCTGTCTCAGTTGTGTGCCTTCCACTGTGTCACCTACAGCTGGTTCACTTTTATTCTCCAACAGATCCTCCTCTTTTGATAATACTCCTTCCACTTCTACCTCCAATATTGGCACCACTGTTGGATTTGCCTTTGAAAATTCCTCCTCCTCATCATCTTCTATCTCTCTGCTAAACTAATGGTCTGAATCATCAGTGGTTTCTCTCTTATCGACATGTTCCTTCTTCCTTTCATTGATATTGTGATCTGCTTTTTTCCTTTCGTAATCACAACCACATTTAACCCCCAGTCTTGCTTCACTTTAGCCAACCTGAACCAGGGTCGACCTAGGATCCAAAGCCCCCTTCCCCATTTCCTTAAATATGTGTTTTGGTAATATGTTCACTCCTAATCCACCATCCAACAAAACCTCATCAAATCTTCTTTGCTTATATTGTGCCTAAATTACTGGTACTACAAAGTCTACATCAATCGGATCAATACTATTAGCTGATGTTAAAGGTATATGTGTAGCTTCTCGTTCTGATTGTTGACCAACTAGCCTTTTCAACAATTTTTCTCTAAACACATATTTTTTCTACTCTTGCAGCTGCTAACACTAACACATCGAAAATATTAGCTATGTTAACAATAGCTACTGCATGCCTAATGTTGCTCCTTAATCCTTTTAGGAAGTAACCTACCAACATCTCATCGATAGGTCTCTCATTGCCTTGTAATCTTTCCATTGACATTCTAAATTTTTTAGCATAGTCTTCTACTAACATGTTCTTTTTTCTAATTGCTCGCAACTTCCTCAAAACATCAGAGGGAGTCTTTTCTTTCCTAAATCTTTGTAAAAGAGTAGCTGTGAATTGCTGAAATTTTACTACGTCATCATATATTGCTAGATATCCATTTGTTGTCCACTTTATTTCAAATTGAGCAATGTGATAGTCTGCATCCTCCTTTGAACCTCCTCTGAAATGCGCTGCTTTCACTTTGTGGTTCGGAGGTGGTTGCGCCATGGGCACTGGCTAAGGTGTAAGCCTAGTTCTTTGCCTGATTGTCCCTCCAAGTGGGTTGAGTTGGAGTCGCTTTCTAACTCCTGCAGCTACTTCTATCAGGATCAACACTCCTAGTATTCCGCCCACCAACCTTGCTTCTGCGGTACCTGTTCCTCCTTCCTCCTCTTCACATTCGAGATTAGAATCCTCTTGTGCTTCCTACCAATCATAAAGTTCAGAAGATGAATCCACGTTACCCGCTTGTGCTTGCGCTCTTGTGTAGTAAACTTTACTAAATCTTCCTCTTCTTCCTATCATGCATCTCTTGCTTCTTTAGCAAACGCAGTGGGATCTTAAAATGTGTTGGGGTTTAACAATACATAACTCAAACAGGTTACTCTCATGAACAATTCGTGTCGTAGAAGCTTTCTCACACACAACTCAATAACCCAGGTATCGAATTTCAGCTTTACCACACTCAGATAACTAGAATGCAAGTATACAGCATGTATGTTCAAAAACAAGAAAGAATACATGCCTGCACGAGATGAATGTGAAGTAAATACTTCACGATTGTCTTTGAAATACAGGAAGTTAGATTGACAAAATAGCGATTCGGCTTCTACTTAATGGAACTCGTCAGGTCTGATCACATTCAGCCTGCGAATCACAAGAATAGACTTTTTCACTTCTCTCGATTTTCGTCCGTCATGCAAGACGCTTCTCTCTACCCTTATATCTCCTCACGAACAAGATTACAACGATCATATCACATGACATTCCCTTTAACTAACTTAAAACTATTTCTTTTTAAATATCCGATTGACCAAAATACAGATTCAACAAACTCCGAGTCAGCAACATTCCAATTCACCAATCCTTCAGAAATCTGACTCACTACTTATTCTTCCAATTTCTCTCCCCTCATTAAAAATTCATCATTTGAATTGTGTCAAAATTTCCCATTGAAGAGATTTTTATTTGTGCTCATTTTTTGTATTTTTCATAAGGATTATTTACGGATCATTTACCAATGTACAAGCCTAGAGTTTAACACGTATAAAAGGAGAAAAGAAGTGCTCACATTCCATAAATTTTGGGTCGTTAAGCTTGACAATCAATCAATCACCGAAAAGTAGATCAGATTATATCTTCACTTTTCTTAGATTGTAGGAAAGTGAATTGATTCTCTTCAACAAACTATCCTACCTTGATAATTCAAAATCCACTTTTAGAAGTTGTGGAATACTTCAAGAGTCTATATAAATACTTCAAAACTAATTCATAATACATTGAAGCAATATACACACTTTGGATCATCATTGCGTTGCTACTTCATTTTTGTGCATTATCTTCAATAACAGTGAACTTATAGAGACTATTGCTCTCTCTAAAAAGCTCAAAGTTTCATTCATTGAAAATTTATTAGTGTCTAGTTTATGTGTACGAATTTTCAAAGCATTTGGTTCAGTAGATTTGGAGAAATCTCAATTTTACTATCTCGGGATCTATCTCTATGCAGCCCTAAAAAATAGGGTACCTCTGTTGAGTGTTAAGTTCTTTCCAAAAGTATATCTTGCTTATTACTTGTAATCTTGTGCATTATAGACACATAACCCTATGTGTATCATTCCTCCAAAAGGAAATTTTTCAATTGTAATCATGTTGGCTACTATGAGCATTTGAAATTGCTCGTTTCATCCAAAGATAACAAGTTTTTTGAGCTAGTGAATGTGCAAACCTATCTTATTTGTATCCACTCTTTCTCCTTGATGTTCCAACATACATAGTGAATTTTAGTGCACTAATCAAATTCGTATAAGGTCTACAGGAGTCTCCATAAATTCAAGGGTTAATCCTGTACTGGTTCACCAGACCAAACTTTGTCACTTCGTAACTCACTTTTCTAGCTCCTACAAGCTTCTCCAATGTCTTTCAATGGTATCAGAGCTAGATCAAGATGAGTGATGGCTTTCCCTCAATGATTGAGAAGCTTGATAGACACAACTATGTGGCTTGGTAAATCATAATGGAGGCATATTTGCAAGATAAAAATCTTTATGGAATGGTAGCAGATGATGAAGCTTTGCCAACTCCAAATGAAAAAGAGGACATGCACAAGAGGAGACAAATAAGCTCATACTTTGTTATGCAAGTGATGCTCAAGCAAGGTCACACATACTAAAATCTATCTCTAATTTTCTATTACCACATATTAGAAGATACAAGACATCTCAAGAGACTTGGGATGCCCTAGAGACTTTCTTTTTTGCTAGTATCAAAGTAGAAAGAATCATCTTTGTAATGAGTTCAACCAAATGAAGAAGATACCTAAACAAACTATCACAGAGTTTATTACCAAGATCAAGGAGATTGCAGATCCATTAGCATCCATTGGAGAGTTGATTGAGGAAGAGCCCATTATGAGTTAGATTCTAAATGGAATTAGAGCAATGACAATCCTTCACCACTGCTTACGATCTCATCATGGATGTACAAACCCCAGATTTCAACATATTCCTTGGGTAACTCTTCAACCAAGAGACCAACAATAGGCAAGATTAGTTGCCAAAGGATGCTCACAAACTCATGGTATAGACTATGAGCAAATACTCTTACCAATTGCAATGATGACTACAATCAAAATTGGACTCCTATAAGAAATTGGACTCCTATAAGAAATTGGACTCCTCCAACTTGACAAGTGTAGCTCCTATAAGAAATTGGACTCCTCCAACTTGATGTGAAAAATGCATTTTTAAATGGTTGGATAAGTGAAGAGGTATATATTTCACAACCTCCAGGTTTTGAAAACCCTAATCATACATCTTATGTTTGCAGACTTAAGAAAGCATTGTATGGAATGAAACAATCTCCTACAGCTTAGAATTATAGGTTGGTTACATACCTACAAGATCAACGGTTCATACCTAGCAACTCAAATCCTTCTTTATTCATCAGAAGGGATCATAATGAGGTTATCTATCTATGTGTATATGCAGATGACATTATTGTGACAAGAGATGACTTGAATGGGGATCAAAAGGCATATGCAAGAGGAACTCAAAATCTATGATTTAGGTGAGCTCACATTCTTCTTAGGTATGCAAGTCATATACATAGATGAAGGAATGTATTTGACTCAGAGGAGATACATAATGGAGAATACTAAACCTTCAAGTACACCTTTGGAGATTAATCATAGATTTAGTGTTTATGATGGTGAGAAAATTGAGGACGTTAAAAAGTGTCAAAGCTTGGTAGGTAGCTTGATATATGCTACTTATGCAAGGGTAGATATCTCATATGGTGTAGGAGTGCAAGTTCAAAGCTAGTGTCATGGAGTTCCAAGAAGCAACCAATAGCTTCTTTATCCTCAATTGAAGCAAAGTATAGAGATTTTCCCATAGCAACTCAAGAGGCGATATGGTTAAAAGCATTGTACTCAGATTTGGGACATGTGAGTTCCAAACCTCATATATTTTGAGATAATGTAAGTTCCAAACACATAAAGGTTCATTACCACTTCATCAAGGAGAAGCTCATGGCAAAGGAGATTGACATTTCTTTTGTTCCAACTGAAAAACAAGTAGCAAATATGATGACAAAGGCACTTGATGGAATAAAGCTTTGTAGATTTGAACCAATGGCAAATATTCAACCTATTAGAGAATGCAGACTCAAAAGTATTTAGCTTGAGGGGGAGCTATTGGAACATCAAGCTTACGCTATGCTTGAGATGGATTAGCTCTACATCAAAAATCCATCGTTTGAATTGTGTCAAAGTTTTCTATTGAAGAGATTTTTATTTATGCTCATTTTTGTATTTTTCATAAGTATTTTTTATGGATCATTCACCAATGTAAAAGCCTAGAGTTTTACATGTAAAAGGAGAAAAAGAGAGCTCACATTCCAAGAATTTGAAGTGGTTGAGGAGAAACTTATGTTCCAACGAGGATAGTATTCCAGCTCAAGAATGCACAAGCTTCCTTTAACAAAGCCCTATATCTAATCCTAGGAAGATGGTTGACTAGCTTTCATGTGTCTTCACGGGTGCCTTTTATGTGTTGTTAAGGAAAGAAAAAAACACAATGCAAAAAACGTATACCCACATTTTGAGGCTCCTACAAGCAATTTCCGGACAATGCATATGTAGAATTGAAGTTGAATCAAATTAAGTGTAAGTACCTTATTATTGGAGGTACTCTTTTGGGACACAATACATCTACCAAGGGCCTTATAATAGATCCAACAAAGGCTCTATGACATTGGCCATGTTGATTCCTTGTAATTCAAAGAAGAAAGTTTTTTATGCCATGCAAACTACTTTAGAAGGTATATGTGAATGCTTTTGGAAATTATCAAGCTATTAGCACATCTCACTACCAAAAAGGAACCAAGCACGTGTCAAAAGAAGCAAAGCAAGCTATCAATGAGTCAAAAACTAGATTGTAAACTGCATCTCTTCTTGACACTCATGTTTGGTCCTTGGTATTTCACATTCATACAAATGCTAGGACATGTGTTTTGTGGAGTTTTGGCTACCTTTCTAAGGTTTAGACGATGGACCAACCTGTATGTTACGCAAGCAGATTACTCAACAAAGTAGAAAGGAACTCTAGCATCACTACAAGGGAAGGTGTGGAAACCATGCTTGCCTTAAATCTTACACTAGCATATTTGGTAGTCCTTTGATGAACTATTGTGATGCCTTGTAAACAAGTCTAAGGCTAGACAAAGCATCTAGTGTCACCTACTCTTCCATGTAATTGATTTTTCAAATCCAAATTAAACCCAAAAGAGAACAACATATGGCAAATGAACTACCAAGGAGAAAGAGGGAAGAGAAGAAGAGGGGGGGGGGGGGGGGGGGGGGGGGGGGGGGGGGGATGGGATTGCAAACAAACCTTATGATAGCCATTTGTTTCACAAGGCCATTGCTACAACAAGGCAACCCATCTACTTACCATATGAGAAATCCGACCACGATTGTCACCACTAGAGAGGTAATGACTACCATTGAAAAAGAAGTCATCTTATTTGATCAATAAAAGGTTGTACACAAGTATGGTCAGAATGGAATACTATACAAATGTGTAATCTAACATTAAGTGCACAACTTGCTCAATGAATCCCACAATGAAGATCATGGCAAAGGACAAGACTTGGCCCATAAGCTTTCGCAAAAAACAGCCAAATGCCTTACCTCTTCAAAGATGCAATGGAAATTGTCAAGCAATGTGACATGTGCAAAGGTATGTTCTGCACCCTACAAGGCAGCCTTTCAACCCCTATGGTTGCAACTGGATGGCAATCTTTTGATCAATGGGTTTCTTAACTTTTGGTTTTTGATGAACTTTGAACCCTCTATTCTGTCAGTGACCTATGTCCTTGAGTCACATTCTTCTAAAACATATCAGTTTGACATCCCTTTGACATTGTATTGTTTCCATTTGTGTTAGAATTGGTCTTCAATTACGCAGTGTCCTAGAAGTAACCATCTAGATTTTTTTTTTTATGGAGGTTCAGCCAAAGCCTACTCCCCCAAGCGTTAACTTCGAAATTACAACTGTACAAGGTGAATGGGCATAGTACCCACAGGCCCCCCTTATCCCACAAGAGCGGCGGTTACACTAGTTTGACAGGGACTTACAACCACCTGAAGGCGATGACACAACTGGTTTAGACTAATTACACATGCCCGGGGAGAGTCGAACCCTCGCCCCCACCTCAAGAGGCGACAGACTCAACTGTCTGACCCAGCATACGTGGACCAGTAACCCTCTAGATTTGTTAAGGTACTCTTACAGACCAGTAATGAGTGATGTGCCCTGAATAGAATGTGTTAAAAAGTATCCTGCTTCAAGATGAACCTTGTTCTCAATTCGTAGCCCCATAACCCCAGCTACTGATCCAACCCTCCACACCTCTTAACACATATCGCTGGTTTCCTAGCATAAATACACACATTATAGATAAGAATTCATGATTAATTGATGCCAAAATTAGCTGTGATATGCTTTATAGTTTGCCAATTGAGAGATAAGAACGTTGAAACCATGCCAAAATTAGCTGGATAAGAATTCATAATATCTGTACAGTATTGTTCATAAAATTCATATTCGACAGCTGATGCTATGATTCCACTCATATAACCCTCCACGTGAGAGAAACATGTTTGATGAACTCTGATATCAAAGATACTTTTGACTTAATGCCTTAACCTACGAATAGCAATCGCCTTATAAGAGTATTCTTTGAGAATGCACTGTTCATGCTACAACATAACAATCTATAAACTTCTTTTATAACCATCATCATCATCGTCCTAAGCTCGAAAATATCATTTTCCATTGGCAAAAACACCACAATCACATGATTAGAGGATACAACCCTGCCAAAGACCAATTCTCTAGCATGAGGCTGTGACATTAATCGCAGATAGGATAATGAGGGAGCACCAAACATAATAATATCTGAAGAATAGACCTACATGTGAAACTTAACATGAAGGGAACTGTCATAAATCAAGCCCTTGACTTTCAAGTTTAAAACAATAAACATGGAGCTCCCACGTACTCCATAGAATGATTACATTTTGATGCATTATAAGAGCTTACATTGCCCCCATGATCGTAATCACAAAAGCTAGGTGAGTGAAACTCTAATGAATCAGCTCTGCAGGATCTCCCTCCTCTTATAAAATGTGGAAACAACTCTGTACTATCATTTTACTGGAACTACTGGGATACTTTCTTGCAATTTTAACATTTTGTAAGTTGCTCCTTCACCGTTCTCCATTACAGGGGTTTCAGATGGTTCCTTGTACGATGCCTCGTGTATACCAATGGCTGCTCGGCCTGATGGATCTGGGTTTTTCGCCCATGCTTCATCCCATTCCAAAGCCTTTGCTGTGCTACAAGCAACACTTGGTCCTCCAGGGACAGTGGTCCGTGCAGAGTTCTGCAAACCAATTGGGATCCTTTTTAACTATTAATAGGAAAAAAAAGAAGGAAAAGAGAAGGGGGGGGGGGGGGGGGGAGGGAGAGAGAGAGAGAGAGAGAGAGAGAGAGAGAGAGAGAGAAATGAACTGATATATCAGCATTTTAAAAAGGTCAAAATGATCACTGCCAAACAATTACATGACGATAGATCTTATACAATGGCTAGGTGAACTATTAAGAAAGTGGTAGGGCAACAAACGCCATGATGCTCTAGAACCATGGAAAGCCACTACAAACACGAGAGAAAGGAAAGCAGGCCCGCGGGGTCACAGGAGAAAAGCAAAGAGAGAAGGGGGGGAAGAAGAAGGGGGGGGGGGGGGGGGGGGAGAGAGAGAGAGAGAGAGAGGTGTGTAAGAACTGCATTCCATAAATCAAGTAACAGATCTATTGATTGTGTACCAATGATATCCTGAACCTCAAGATCTGTACTGTTCAGCCTCACTTTAGAGTAGTGGCTCAACAGAAACTTCCAGCAAATCCAATGTGAATGGACATGAAAGAAACAATACCTGCGGGAAAAATCCTTCAAAAATCCTTCTATAATAGTATGCCTCTTTGGTGGTCGGTGTGTTGTATGGATAAATATATGCTGCATTCGCCATCATTTGGTCTGTGATCTGACAATAAATGTAAAGCATTAGTTATTAAGCTTAGCACTGAGACCAAACAAATATATATATTCCTGAGTTCCTTTCCACAATTTTCATTTATGCAGAATACAGTAACCCAAACAAGTGGAAATATGCTTTCTCTTTATGTCCTCAAAATCAAGAATATTAACTTTTTAGGCACAACAATTTTTTGTTGGATCAAGTGTCGCTATAGCACAATAAGCCTCAGTCAGTTTTCCTATTACAAAGCCCTGATCGTGAGGTCTCCTAGAAAAACTATTAGAATCCAAAATATTTTTTGATAATTCCAAACAAATATTTTGAAAAATAAAATAAAAAACCACTTCTTTCCTTGTTGCTACATAAACACTCAAATGGTTGTAATCATGTGCACAATTTTTGGAATTTCCGTCTTTGTACATGTTCAATTTTAGTGTACAGCGATCAGTCTTCTCTTTAACATTAATGAACCACTCTGAATAGATACAAATGTTTAACACAGGATATCAGAGCTGCAATTATCATGTGTCATGGTTTAACAATCTCCCCATCTCAGTATTCATCATGATACCATCAGAGGTCAACTTAATGCTCTTCAGCAAAATTTAGCTTCTTCTGTTACCATTCAATTAAACAACAACCACTCCACTGACCCAAACATTGAAGAAGATACAAAAGTTTTGCAAACAACTACTGCTGGAATTTCAAGTTGTGTTGATACGAAACCACATAAGTAAATTGCTCTGCAGTTCAATACAAGGTCATTTAGGACCAATCATCAGAGTGCTATAAACAATCTGAAATATATCTCTGAAACTGAACTGATAGTTTGTATTGAAGTCAAAAATAACTGTTGGCAACTTTAATCCAAAGCCAGTAAATAATCTTCAACGATTTTATGTTTTCTGTCATCTGTTAATTTGTAAAATTCATGGCAATCACTCCATGGCCGCTTCTCATTTTCTTTTTCTTCCTCTTTCTATATTTATTACATGCATGCAGGTTCAAGCAAACATGCACTCTTCAAACTGCAAGTGCACTTCAAATTTCGACCTGAACAACATCACATAAAACTATGGTGCAGAAAGGTACTAACCTGCTGTTCTGCATGTGCTTTCAGTCCATCAATCCAGCTATAGCCAACTCCATCACTGAATTGTTCCTTCTGCCTATATAAAATGTGCTGGCAAAGAAAAAACGAAGCAGCTGAAGCATATATTGATATTCGTACACTGAAATTTTTTCAAATAACATACAGTAATATTGTATGTAATTCCACTGACAACTTTAAAAACAAAAAAAAAAGATCTTCACAAAACATCACCTTCAAATTGACATCAGATATAGAAAGATACCAGAAAGAAGAGAGTGCATAGGATATGTTAGATAGAGCTAGATTCTGAGAAGCACTTTATTTGCATATGCCCAGCCCACACAAAGATTATAGACAGATATAAACACTTGTTTAGTACATCTGTGTCTCCCAATTATATCTGCTAAGGACTTCAGATTTGAGGAGATTGGGCATATACATTCATGATCTTCATAGACTCGGAAACCATCCTACACGACCAGCACTCGGCCGTGGATGGTTTGAGGCACCTTCTCTTACATCTTTTTCTAGATTCAGAGAGTGACAGCCATTCAGGTTAATCTGGCCATGGGTGCAAAAATGAGAGCTGGAGAGCATGTAGACAAACTCAAACCCCAAAGTTTAGGATTACTAGACGTTATGGTACAAGGGTCCAGACATTCATATTTTATGATTCAGAGTCCAGGATGACTAAACCCATCTTTGAATGGAGCCCATATCCGAACCCCATACCCTTATCAATATCCAAGATAGAGATGGGCTTTCTTCTGCATATCACATTATACTTTGAAGTCAAGCAGCCTCACAGCTCTATCTTATTACTGCACCCAATCAAGAAACCGAATGTATCACTTTCAACACACACATGACACATTTACATTGCATTGTGTTTTCTTATCCATTAGCGATTGGGTATCACCCTTCAGCTTATACCATGTCTCATGAATCCGTTTGACCAACCGTAAATACTGCTCCTTGCATACATGGCTGAAGCCCAGCCTATGGAAAGCCACAACAAGAAAGAGGCTGAGAAAGATATATTGACGTGTTGATCAAAGCATGCACATCTCCCTTTTACCACCTACATCCAAAGGAACAAAGACTATTGTTAAACCCACCTTTAGGTGGGAGAATTTTGTATTACACACTGAAGGCTCTCCAACCAGTTTGCCTTGCATGTTCTAGCCAAAGTTGTTTCACAAGTATATGCAAGAGAAATTGACATTACTCCAGCATTTTGCCAATGATGCATGCAACACTTGAAAAAGGGAAAGAAATCAACATCCCTAATCTCTCTTACATACAAGAACCCACAAACGCCACGGAAATGCTGCAGCTCACAAGTCACATGCTGCCACACTGATGCACGCAACACAAATCAAGGGGAATCCAGCACATAGAGATATTATGAGGATTGAAATTTTTATCTTCGTCATTGGATTTCTGAATTTCAAACAAAGTAAGGGTCTTATAAAAATGTTTGGGGAGAAAACTCATACTAACCGAAAATTCTCTACAGTCGAATCCAAGAAGAGAATGTCAAAACCCTTATAACACACAAACGGCAATTTATATTCCAAGCATTTGCAGAACTGCACGTTATATTAGGAACAAACCTAAGAGAATTATATCAGAGGCATAATTAAAAAGGTCTCTACATTAAGCTTGATTGTACACATAGGATGAAGTATAATAATTACATAATCCTACAGCCAAGCATGACATTTCAATCTATAATTAATTTTCACATTTTTGTTAAGACATGCTTACTTTGGGCAAATATGGATTTTTCTCATCGTCAAAAGCATTGCGCAATACCCACTTCTCTATTCGGCCTTCTTTTGTTCTGATCTGAAAAATCAAACCGTTATCATGGCTAACCAAAATGGTTCTATCAGATTAAATAAAACAAAACATGCTAGAATGAACATAGTTTCACCATCTTTGCAGCAGGGTCCATGCCTAGTGCTATATCAATGAAATCCTTGTCCAAGAATGGAACTCGTGCTTCCACTCCCCATGCTGAAGTAGACTTATTCGCTCTCAAACAGTCATAAAGGTGAAGATCTTTGACCTGTGCCACAGATGACAAAGAACTGCTCTTTAGTTATGACTTCCGATCAAAGAAAGATCCCCTCTGTCTTACAGGTGTGATTCCAGAAAGCAAGAGAAAACACATAATAATGAGTAAGCTTCCTATACTAGAAAATAGTCCAAATTCACTATCACAAAAAAAAAACTATAGCTCTACCACTTAAAGCTGATTAGCAACTTGCAAGCAAGCATTATCTTCACTGCCAGCATGTACTGTAAAATCCTTAGTGTTATATGTGATTGACACTAATATTATCACATATATAAGTTTAAAATAAAGGGGATAAAATTCAACTTATACATAAGTATATAGTTGTTTGGAAATTATTTTAAGACATTGATTTGTAACCCTATAGTTAGGTTAAGTTTTGCTTTTCGAATTCACAAAAACAGATCTCATATACGGTGAAAGGTCAAGAGCAGGTCCAAGGTGGAACGGTACGTTAGGTTCGGTACGTACGGTTCGCATACGGTTCAAGATTCGTACCGAACCTTGAGGTTCGGTACATTCGGTACGTTGTTTGATAATTTCACAATTCATAAATGACAAAAATATAGAGATATTTTATGTTGCATATTCAAGAATCAAGTTATCTAAACACTAATATAAACATTAAACAATGAATTATGACAAAAAAGAGTCAGGCCATGCTCAAATCGAGGGAGAAAATATGAAAATGTTACATAATGTTAAAAATACATGGAACACGTACGGTACGGTTCGGTACGTACTATACGTACCATACGTACGGAAAACTGTACGGCTCGAGTTTTGATCCTACCTTGAGCAGGTCAAAAAGTCAACATGTCAAGTTCATTCAAACTCAAAAGTCAAAGCATAGAAAAGCGATCGGCAAGGATCAGTAATAACGGTAAAAAGCATGGTAAAACTCGACAAACAACTGCCATGTGGATAAATCATTACGCCCAGATTTTTCTTGGTTTTAATAAGCTTTTCGCTATGGCTTTTCATCGAATAAGATATCTATAAATACCTAAGCTCATTGCACACATTGAACTTACAATTCTTGAGGGCTCTTCTTGCCTGAATCACATGGAGGGAGCAGCCATACTTGTGTGAGAGTAATCAGCTGGAGCACATCACCTAATTTCATAGTCTATGTGAAGGTATGCTTAGTTGAATTTCTTCATCTACACCTTGAGATCCTTCCACCTATGTTTGAAGTTTCTACCGTGACTAGTCTAAGGTTTGAAATGCTATCTTTGGAGAGTATGTGATCAGCTTTGATATCTACTTTAAGCCTGTTCAACTCTAGCCTTATCCTTCACATACCTTGGAGGCTCTCATGAGTAGTAGATGAGTTGTGAGGTCTTTTGTATTTTGGAGTACCTTTTATATTTGCTACTCTTGTAGTTTGAAGTCCTAAATTTTTTATTCATACTTGTGTGTGTGTGTGTGTGTATGCTCTCTTGGTGTGTCTATGTGAGTATCTCTTGCTTCTTGAACTAACAATTTGGTATCAAAGCAGGTCCTTTTGTAGGTCCAGAAGATCCTTTTTCTAAGTTCTTTGGAGGTGAAACTAATCTTTCTGCAGGTATCGCAGAATCTTGAGCAAGATCTGTGAAGATCAATCTTCATACACAAAGAGCTTTTGTAGCTAAAAGAACATTGAATTTGGATCAAAAATTCCGTATCTAGTTTTTTCTTTCTCTTTGCTATCTCCTTTTGAGCAATCAGCAGGTCAGTTAAACCTTGGTCAACCTCTGCTCAACCTCTGCTCAACCTCTGCTCCACCTCTGCTCAACTTTGGTCAACTCTCTCCAACAAAATCAAACCTGTAGATATGTGGTCAGACTTGGTCAGAATTTCAGATTTTAGAGCTATAACTCCCACTTTCTTTCTTAGCCCCTCCATACCCACCTACTTGCTTTGTGCAATGTTGTTCAACTTAAGCTTGTTGCAACTTGCTATGATTGCTTCATGCAAGATAAACTTGCTCTTAATTCTCATTTAGGATTCTGTTGAAGTACCATCTACAATGTGTAAATAAACTCTATCGTGTTCATCTTGTGAGCCATCTTAATTTGTGAGCATCTAGTCCATATTCTCTAATGAGCATCTTGCTCATCTTATTCATCTTGTGTAGTATCTTTCCTAATGTATGACCAATCCAATGCCCTTAGTGTTTTATCTAGTGATGAAAAGCTTGAGGGAAGCTCTAATTATCCATATTGGAATTTCATGCTTAAAAATCTTGTTAGCGTCAAATGATTTGTGAGATTATGTGAAAGGTGACTTAACTCATCTCAAGGGACTTAGACCCACATCTACAAAAAGCAGAAGAGGAGGTACTACTTTTGATGAAGCTTCTACTCTACTTCTAGCATACAAACCCCACCTAGAAAAGCTCAAGCTTTAAGTGGTCAAGCTTCTATCAATTATTGTAGATGAGATTCTAGAGATTCCCGAGTCTTGGCTTTCATTACTCTTTTAAATAAGAGGTCAATGAGTCCACATATATGACCTTGTACCACATATAAGGAAGTGTGGAATAGATTTGAGGATCTCTTGTATTCTCCCAATATTGCTAGAAGCAAAATTTGAAGAGAATTGCATAACCTTAGAATGGAAGAAAGTAATTCCATGCTTGAACAACTAACTAGAATTAAAAACCTTATTGATCAATTAATTAATATTCATCATTAGTTACCATAACTCTAGATTCCTTGTCTAGATCATATATGTCCTTCCTCACAATGTTTTCCATTACTGATATTGTTGTTTCTTTTAGAAAAGTTTCAAAACTTATTGTTGCAAGATGCACAGTCGAGAACTAATATTGACTTGCTTAGAACCCATGCAAGGTCTAGACCTAGCCTTGACTTCCAAAGCAATGGGAAAAGGTAGCAAAGGGACGGCAATAAGAGCTCTACTTCTAATTCTAGTTCTCAAGTCTGAAAACATATCAGACGTCCAATAAGGGCCAACGTTCGATGGGAAAATCTGACCAATTGGACAGGTGGGAAAAAGACTATGTATGTGACAATGCACCTAATGCACCGAATGGGACAAAAATGTACCGAACCCCAACACACTTAATGCATCGAATGGGAAGAAAATGCACCCATCAATGCACCTAACCCACCAAATGGTACAAAAATGCACCGAACTTATTAACATAAAAAACTTCCGGTGCCACACCACCAAATCTTCCTTGTGTGTCACAGACACACCCTCACGCACAATCTCACAAATGCATATATACACACACACACTCAAAGTTAACACACACACACATGTTAATGGTCATTGGTCATAAACACACACACACATGTCAGTGGTCAGTGCCACACACACACATGTCAGTGGCCAGTGCTCACACGCACACACAATCACATGAATGATGCCACACACACATTGAGTTTTAAGGTGCCAGGTTGAAAGGTAGTACTAAGTTATAACTAGGTAACATTGCAACATTATTTGAATTTTGTATGGCATTGTGCAATTACAACTTACGAGGATGATAATTTTTTATGTGTTTTATATTTTGGGCATCATGCCTCGAGGACGACCTTCCGTAAGGGATATCCATACCTCAAGCCACTTATTGGCCAAGTTCCAACACTAGTGGTTCAAGCTCATGCACACAGAGACAGGTATGTAAATATTTGGTAGGACATTTTGCACTATCACCCCTCGTCTCATTCGTCATGTATCAGGTTTATGAGGGATGAGCATTGGTGCATGTTCAAGAGATTCCCTCGAAAATTGCACAAGCGGTAAGAAATGAGCATGACCTTGCAGAAGCACAAATGGACGCACCTCGTTGTAAGCTTGCATCCTCTTTGTTAGATATGTTAAAAGAAATGGACCCTACTCCTGGTATGTATAGTGCCTCTCAATCCATTGGTACATTGGAGAAGGGTAGGACTTGTTCTCAACGTGATGTTGATGGTGAGTCTTATGAGCCTGAGTTGCATCCTAGAATGCAACCTCTCTTGCAATGCAATCCATACGAACACTTGGAATAGAATGGTCAGGACCATAGCCCATGTAGGTCCATGTGATTTTTGTATGGCATGGAGCACCATAAGTTACATCGATCTATGCTACTTGAGGAGAAAGAAAGAATAGATGTTCTTTTAGAGCCCCCATGTGAATAGGATGAAAGATGCATGGATGTATCATACTACACCATGGTTGGAGCAAATTTAGATGTCGCTGTATCATCAATAGTATGGCATCATCGTGCATAGGCGTCTATTTTCCCAAAGCCATAGATTATAGTTGAGCACTAGAATCATTGGGAAGTATATCTATGAACACCTAAAATGTGCCATAAAAGAGGTTGGGACAAAGAATGTGATACAAGTGATCACAAACAATGCTACCAGAATCCAACTGTGAAAGGATGGGAGAATTAGTTGAGAGTGAGTACCCATCCATAGTATGGATCCTGTTTACAACCCACTCGTTAGATCTCACCACCCCACTCGACATCATGGTCTTTGGTATAAAGAGGGCGTAGAGCTTGTTGGCTATTTTGATTCAAACTAGGATGGAGATCTGATGTCCTACTTCAAGATATAATTAATTAGTTAGCTCCATTGAAAAAATCAATGATTGGATTTAATTTTCTAAAACGAATATGCTTCTATGTCAAAATCTGGTCTCTTCAATTACAAGCCTCCATGTAACAGAGAAACATGCATACAATACATTAAAGTCGGAATACTAGTTCAAGTTTCTTAGAGAAAAAGGGTGTTAAAGAACATTGACGAGCTTGAAACACATCAATTCTTTGCTGAAAGTGAAGTTGAGTTTGCTGAGCTCTAGTATATACCAGAATGAATCTAGGCCAAATTCACCCTTCACTGAAACTGCAACTATAAGCTCATGGTATTCAACCACAAGACTATATAACAAATAAGCTCCAATATGCAGAATATCGACTCAATACAACATACCCACTAATGTCATCAGTGCCCAATAGTAGGTCCAAAACTAAGAATGAATACATGCTCAGACACACAACGCACACACACCCCGAGCATGAACTCGTTAATCACAAGAAGCAATACGAACTGAAATAGGAAAAATGTGCCAGAAACACACAATAGTGAGAATTTACTATTCATTGGTGTTATAAGTAAATGCTTAAAAATATATCAGCTACAATGATGCAAGGCTCATCCCGAAAGAAATAGTACCCTTGACCTAGCCATTGTTGGACAAAAAATCTTGTCACTCTAATATATAGGTTAACACATCCAAAGACAGTAATGTGTTCTGGAAAACTGTTTAGTGCTTATGGTCACACGTACTTTTAAAACAGAAGGAGATTATACCATGACCACGTTGAATCATTACATTTGTAGAATATTGTTTCTTCTAATGCCATTTTCACCTTTGCTTCTTAAAAAAAAGGTCAATATCCTAAATTCCTTGAAAGATGCCTAAGAATCAGAGGTCTAACATTTTGAAGTCATCAATCGTAAACCACAGTTGAATAGTCACATCAGCCATAATTTGGCTTAATGAGTAACGAAAACATGTTACAACTCTAGAAGAATGAGCCATGAGTAATTAACGCAGCATTAGATTTTGATTGTTTCTCAAAGAAAACAGTTGAAATGCTCCAGAAACTGAACATCTGTAGTCAAAAGTATAACAAATTCAACTCAATGCAATGAATAAGTTACTACACTAACAATAATAATGAATAAAAAAGTGTACATATAAATCACACTGGCTATGAGAAGCATTACGAAGAACAAAAGTTTCTCGATAACAACTCACCAAAATTTCAGATTGTTAGAACAAACATATTAACATATACCTTCCTGCACGTTTCCTTGTGAAATTCCTCCTTGTTTGGAGCTTTATGAAAATATAGGTAACCACCAAATAGTTCATCAGAACCCTCTCCAGAAAGAACCATCTTCACTCCAAGACTCTTGATCTTTCTAGACATCAAAAACATTGGAGTACTAGCCCTAATAGTTGTAACATCATAAGTCTCAATGTGATAAATAACATCTGGTAAAGCATCTAACCCCTCCTGCATACAAATAAGAGAATGGATGTTTCAATAAAGAAATCTGACAGCAGAAACACGAGAGAGAGAGAGAGAGAGATCTGCTACCTTACCTGAACAGTAAAATGAAATTCTTTATGCAATGTTCCAAGATAATCTGCTACTTCCTTGGCAGCCTTCAAGTCTGGCGACCCCTGAACCACAAGATAATCATAATCATATATGTGTTGCTTCTCAAAGAGCTGACCAAGCATTGAATTTGCAGTACCTTCAATCCAACGCAAAATGAATGAAGCTTAGTTCCCCACTGTTTGCCTGCCTTTGTATCAGCAATATAACGGCAAGCAACTGAAGCCACAAGAGAAGAGTCCAATCCACCAGACAGGAGAACACCGAAAGGCACATCTGTCATGAGTCGTTTGACAACAGCCTGCTCAAAATTGCATGACCTTATTTAGTTGATCAACATAGAATGGACACTTCTTGTCTTGACAAAGAGATAATTGACCAGAAAGAAACATTTAACAACAAAACAACCAAGTAACCTGCATCATTCCAAGATGACTGTTCACTTTAGTTACAACATAATCCTCCAGATCAGTATGCTAAGACTAAATATTTTCTATACAACACCAGTAAAATGTTGGGAAACAAATTGAAGAGAAAAATAAGTTATCTTGTGAGAGAGAGAGAGAGAAAGAAAGAAAGACTTTTTAACGTCTATTAGAGGCCAAAATCGGCCTATGAGACAAAACATATACATCGGTATGATCCAATCCACTGTGATCCCAAAATGAAAATAAAGTGTGAGTACAAACAGGGTATAAAAGGAGTGGATGATAATAGCTGGCGTCGAGGGTGTGGGGTGCTATGGGCATGCACTCTATATGCTCAATAGGTGAGATACAAATATGACATGATATGATATGCATAGGGAGGGAAGGCTCGGTGGTGTCATAACCCTCTAAATGTCTGGAGTGGGTGTAGGACATAATGCATCGGTGGGTAAAGCATCGTGGCGATCCGCAAAATGCTCTGCACACCGAGGTCGACGGGGGTGCGGTGCTGACGTCTCCGTATCTCTATGTCATGGCGTGCGTGAATCGCCTGAATCTCTCTCTGATGGGGAGGGCTCTCCGGAGTGGGGGTCTCGGTCGTCGACGCTGTCGTCTAAGCTCCTCTACTCTCTGTAATGTGACACCCCACGTCGATCTGGGTCCTCGGGTGTTTGTGGGTCTGAAAAAATATGTGATATAAGTCTGGGGGGTCAGGTGTATCTCCATCTGCTGCTGTAGAAGTGATGCACGGCAGTGCTGGAGCTCTACTAGGAAACGACCTAGAGGGCGCTGGTCCTCCGTCTCCAATAAAGCCCTGATCTCTCTAGGCCCCCTGAAGAGCTGTGGGTAGCGGTCTCTGATGTCCTCATATGCCTGGCATCTGCATGTGTAGTGCTCCTCGTCCCCCACCTCCTCTCGGCATATCCTGCATAATCTCTCATCCCTGGAGGTATGTGTCGCACGCCCAACCTCAATCTCGAGCTGGTGTGATGATACTCTGAGCTGCCCAATGGCCACTCTCTCTGCTGGTGCCATGTACGTATCCATGTATCGTGGTCTCTGAATGAAACCATCCGCTGTCACAGTCAGGAAGTGCTCTCTGTAGTGTTGCCTCTTTGTGGAAAGAGGCTCCCGTGGTGCAACCCATGTCTCCCTGACGTGTATCTGTAGTAAGTCCTGCCGGATGATCATGTTCCTCTCCGAACGAGAGAGGGTAATGTAGGGGGAAGAGAAGTCATACTGAAAAGGGGGGAGATCTGTAATGCTCATGCCATGGTCTGCTAACCATCGGTAGGTCTGTGCGTACTATACTCTCTCATGCCCTGTCTCTGCCAAATGTCTAGAGGTCTCAAATGCAAGCCTGGTGAGTCTGCTGGTGGGGAGCTCTCTGACTCTCAGAATAAAGGTCACCAGCTGAAAGAGGGCTTCCACTAGCATCGGTGGTGTGCCAAGCTCAGCTCGTATAATGTCATGTGGAACGCAGGGCTTGCTGTGGAGCAAGCGTGAGATCATGGTGACCTAGGGTCTCTCAATCCGCGTCCACATCTCCTCCATGATCCCTGGTGCCCATACTGCCGCTGCATACATCAATGTGGGTGTCACTAGAGTATCAAAGAGCCACCCCTTAGTCCGGGGCTCCTGAAAATGTGCCTAAAAGCAGTGTCTCTCCAATCCTGCCAGTGCCGCATAGCCTCGCGTCAATCTCTCTCTCGCTGCCTGTGCCATGGAGAATACCCCTGTGCTTCCCGAGAAGGTGATACCTAGGTAGACGTAGGAGTCCACTACCTAGGTAGAGTGAGAGAGAGAGAGAGAGAGAGAGAGTGTGTGTGTGTGTGTGTGTGTGTGTGTGTGCACGCGTGCGTGTGTGTGTGCGTCTGTGAGTTTTCCAAGGATTCCACTAGGAGATACCAGCAGCACCCTCAGGGGGGCCCACGGGGGTATGACGATGAATTCAATGATATATAACATGTGCAATAAACCAACTAATATATAACCAAAGTAACACAAAAGAAAAGAAACAAAGAATATTACCAACTGAAAATGCCAGGGAGGAGGAGGAGGCAAAAAAGCGCTCTGGTGACCTGGAAGCTATTGATGCCATCATTTAAGAATAAAATCTCTTTGTATATTTTGCAAATTGTATTCTAAAGTCTAAAGCACCATTAAACAGCATCTCCTACAAGAGTGCATATATATCCACTTGTGGACTTACGTGTATCCACATCACCTGCCATGTCAGAATCACAAAATCCTTTCAGCTCCAATGGACCCTTTCCATAACATAAATACTTACCTTTGGTCCCTTTCAAATACATCAGGATAGATTTATATGCATCCTAGTGACCTTTGCCAGAATTAGTCATAAAACTGCTCGCAACTCCCCCTGCATGGGCAATGCCTGGCCTAGTAGCAACCGCATCATACCTACATGAACCACAAGAGCATATAGAACCATTTTCATACAGCTAGCTGCTTCATAATTTTTGGAACAATCTTCCTTGGAAAGCTTCACATGTGGATGCAACAGTACTCCAAGAGGCTTTGCATCAGCCATGCTCAATCTTTCCAGCACATTTTCAATGTACTTTTCCTCAGATAAGTGGAATGTGCGCTGCTGTCTAATCCTTTATCCTCATACCAAGTATATGTTCAGCTTTTCCAAGGCCTTTTATTGAGAATACAGAGTTCAGCTACTCCTTTCGAGCATTAGGAGTGCCTTTTTCTTCCCAGCCAAAAGCATATCATCTACATATAGCACTAGAATGATTGGACTGCCATCCTCATCCTCTTTGCTGTACAAACAGTTCTCTACATGGCTTCTTTTGAGCCCGTATTTGAGCATGAATGCATCAAACTTCTTATAACATTGCTTAGGGGCTTGTTTCAGCCCATGCAGACTCCCTTTCAGCTTGCAGACCAGATGCTTTTTTCCACCGTGCAAAACGGCTATTTTAACATCCATTGGAATAACTCTGAATTCAAAGCACTTGTGAGAGCAAATAGCACACATAATGTGGTCAACTTTACCACCAGAGAGCACACTTCTTGGAAATCAATACCCTCTTTTTGAGCATATCCCATAGCAACCAGCCTTGCTTTGTTCTCGGATTTTACCATCAACAGTCTTGATTTCATATTACCACCTTTTAGGAATTGTCTTGCTACCTTTGGGCAACATAACCAAATCCCAAGTATCATTTGCATGCAAGGCCTTTATATCTTCCTGCATGACTAACTCCCACTTCTTCTTGTGCTCACATAGCTTTGCCTCTTTATGATTTACAAAGGAGCATATCTGTTCCCAGACCTCCTTCTATGAGAAGATCCCCTCACCCAGGGATCTACATATTTTGGAAATTGATCCACATGAAGAGGTATGACTGCATCATCCTTCTTAATGGGCTGTAGTACAGCCCTATTTTCAGCATGTAATGGAAGCTGCATATTCCCTTCATGAGGATGATTATGCTGTCCATCATCATCTGACTCCAAAATTACCAGCTCACCATCATTTTTAGGCATTGTCAGAGCTCCTGAAGGAACAATTTCAGACCTAATGGATGGTTGTTCATGCTAAAATTTGACTCTTTTAGAGTCATCTCTAGAGGCACAATCCCTTTTATGTAACCTTGCCTCATTAAATACAACATCTCAGCTACGTATTACCTTCTTGAGATGAGGTACCGAAATTCTATAGCCCATTTCTCATCTCCATACCCCATGAAGATGCCTTTGATAGACTTTGCATCCAATTTGTCCCTCAACTCAGGTCTAATATGCACAAAAAGACCACAACCAAAGATGCAAAGTGGTCATATGAAGCAGGTTTGACATACCAACCTCTTCAAGAATGCCACCTTCTAAGGATACATGAAGGAATCGATTGAGAATGTGTATTCTAGTTCTCAAAGCCTCTCCCTAGAATCCACGAGGGGGATTAGCTGTGGACAGCATGCATCTCACCCTCATACAAAGATCCTATAATATCTTTCAGACACACCATTAGAAGAGTGGCTGTATGAAGCAGTTAGCTCCCTCTAATATGTTAAATTCGGCAACTGTGAACTCCACCCCATTGTCAATATGTAAGCATTTAAGCTTCATACCTATCTGGTTGGTCACAAATGCATGAAATTTCTTAAATGCAGCAAAGGCTTTATCCTTAGATTCAACAAATATACCCGGATCTTTATCAAAAAATCATCAACAAAAGAATATATATAGAAAGCACCTCTCATAGACTTTGTGGGCATGCTATACACATCAGAATGAACATGATCTAACACATTATACTTGCGAGAGACAATAGCGTAATAAAAACTTTTCACTTGCTTTCCATATTGACATTCATTACAAAAACCAAGACTTTGTGCTCTTGGCATGAAGCTTGTTCAACGTGCACAATTTATTTTTGGCTCATGTGGACAAGTCATTTACTTCCATATGAGTGCTAATCTCAGACAAAGCAATTAGTTTGTCCAAAAGGGCTCTTCCATGCAAACAACAAAGATTTCCCTTTTTAGGGCCCTTTACAATCAGCCTAAAGCATTTGATGAGTTTCCATGACCCTTTTTCAAAGAGATTACTATATCCATGCAAATTCATTGACTCTGAGAGAAGGCTCTTTTTTATGCAAGGCACATATCCTACATCATGCAAGACAAGCTCATTAGTGCTATCCACTAAAGATGCATTGTACCAATACCTTCAATAGAACTCGTATGATTATTCCCCAGGTATACATTTCGATAATTTCCTAGCTGAAATGTGAAGAAACACTCCCTGAGAGAAGTCGCATGGAATGATGCACAATCCATCTCTTAAGTGCATCATTCATAATAAGCAAGGCATCAATTAGATCATTCTTGGTAATATGTATGTCCTCAGCATGAATAATATGAGAAGCATCATGTACATTGTACACATGCATCATTAGCTCTCATAGTGGCAAATAGGATGTCTTCCATTTAGACATCTCAATCGCCACATTGGAGAAATGTCCTTTTCCTTTTTCTTGAAAGTTAGGACTATCATATATCTATGTCTTGTTGTCCTCCTCCTTTTTAAGAGAGATGTTCTTTTTCCTATCAAACTATGCTTTGTAGTACCTACAATCAAGTTTCTTGTGCCCTTTTCACATCTCCGTTACCTTTGCTCTTACTTCTATTCCTCTATGTATTACCACTCTTTTTCTCAGTTCTTCATCTTACCATGTTGGTTGCACCACTTCCCTCTCCACTTGCTTTCCTCCTTATTTGTTCATTATTTGTTCATTAAGGATAGAATCCCTGACACCTATGATTGCGATTGTTAAAAAGTGAGACTCCAATGTCCCCAATAGTCTGATAGTGTCATCAGCAAGAAGAGAGGTTTCAGCTTATTATCAAAAGAAAACAATCCTTAATCCTATGATTGAGAGAGGATACCTTTGAAAAAAATAAGTGCTCCACAGCACTCTTTGGTTCATCCAGCTTCACACTCACTAGCATTTGTATCAAGTGCACTTGATTTATGTATGTGAGCTTAAACTTCTCTCAAACCTCAAACATAGTGATCAACCCCTTCAAGTCCACTAACCTGTAGTCTAAATCAACCATCTTTTTGTATGTGATGGCTTTCTTGTTCGATGTGGCCTATGCTTCTTTTATCATACCTTCAAGATTGACTACTTCTATGACATGTTCACAATTTTTAAGAAAAAGAATGCCTTGCATTCTTTCCTTCCATTGGTCAAAAACATGCCGCTTGAACCTTGTATCTCAAAAAGACTTTCCATTGTTGGGTTATTAGGCCTACCAATTTCTGAAATTAGGGTTTGTATTTTAAACCTAGTTGCGCATGTCTATAGCAATGGAGAGCTCTTAATGAGTACTATCACAATATGTAATAAAAAATTTGATCAAATTTTTGACCAATTTGACCAATCTTTGACCACCAGATTTTAAAGTGATTAAACTTGCAAGTGCATCACTGCATCCTTAGTGGAAGGTTGCCCCTTTTTAGACATATCTTCTAACAATCCCCTCTTAACCTTACACTAAGGAAATATGCCAAGTAGCATGTAGGTGTGTTTGTTACTTGTTGTAGATATTAGTTTAGGTACCTCTATTTTTCACGTATCATGTGAAGTATCCTACAAGGACACACAAGGACCTTTGTGATGAGGAACTCTCCCCAAATACACCACAAAGAGAAGTCACACATCCCCCAACCAAGTACTATTTGGATGGATATAGGATGCTATGTTATTATAGGATATATACTCCCAAGATAATCATGGATAGCCAATCCTTTTCAAACCAATGTTATATGCTCTCATCTATACCTATCGTAAAAACACACACACAAATACAAGAAGGCGTTATAATTCCATTGTAAGGTTTTGAATGTAGAGATAAACCCCATATGAAAGGAGTAAAACTCCAGATATATTCATTACATTCCATGTTGAAGTACATGAGGTTGCAAGATCGCGTAAAGGATATGCAAGAACTAAGAGCTGTCCATAACTCAAATCTCCAAAGCTAAAGATAATTTCCTTCAAATATATAAGCTCTAAGCTGCTGCACACCTTGTAGATCATGAAGAAAGCACAACTCAACCTCTCACAGTTGAAAGGACAACCCCCTTCAAGCTAGCATATGAAGATCATACTCCCAAGTGATGATTTATGAGCCCAAGAGCATGTCTTTATATAGAGTATTGATTTATTGCACAACAAATTTGTAAAAAGCCCAAAAAAGCTATTCTCGGAAATCACGACAGATTTCCCATCAAATTTTCTGAAAACCTTAATTTTGTGTTTTTCTTGATTTTTTATGTGCCATATGGGCCAATAATAGCCATTGAATATTATATGCCAGATTAACTCACAGTTTGATATGAGGCAATTTTGCTTTTTATATTGAAAGTGTTTTTCATACCAATTTTTGCATGCCAAATACCCAAGTGTTATATATCAATGGATAGCTCTCAATGAGTATTATCACAATATGTAATAAACATTTTAGTCAGATTTTGAGCATTTTGACTAGTTTGACCAGCTTTGACCACCAAATTTTAAAGTGATTTAACCTACATGTCGGGTCTCTGGTAGAAAGTTGCCTCTTTTAGACATGTTTTCTACCACCCATATCTAAAGAAGAAGCTTCCATTTCAAGAGTTTTAAGTATCAACATAAAATAGAACAATTGTGATCAAATATTGGTAAATGCACAATTTTGAAATCTTCTGAAGAAAATCTCAGCAATCACACTTGGTCAAAAATTATAACAATTTGTTGTTGTTTTGCCATGAGAATCTTACATAAGGCAACAAAGATACTTTTGAAAGCTAGATTCTACAAAGTCTCCAGATTTTGGATGCTCATTGACTTTCTAGGCAAAAATGACCTATTGTAATTCAGTTTTCAACAAATAAAGCTTCCACAAAGATTTTACATGCATCTCATTCAAAATAAGAGTGTTCAACTCCAATAAAGACATGCAACCTGTAATTTCAGCTTGTGTAAGGCTGAAAAACACATGTGGGAGAGCATTTAAACATGAAAATGGAAGTTCTTCGCGACAAATCTCTCCCAAAACTTAAAAAATTGCTTCAGCTTTAGTATAAGCTAAAGTGTTTATCGTGATACGTAAAGGTTTTCGCAACAAGTTTGTCACAAAGAAGTGACCAACAAGCTCTCCTATCAATTGAAAGAGACCATGAAAAGCTATCAAAAGATATGCTTTGTTTCTCCAAAACCAATGGACGACATGCTATGTGAGGAGGGAGAAAATAGGGAGAGAAAGCTCTTAGTATAAAAAAATTTGAAGAAGAAAAAGAAAGAAGTATATACAAGCTTTCAAAAAGTCCTTATATTGAAATGTGAGTTAGGAGCTTAGTTATCAAAATGAGGACTTTGATGACTTGGCCAAATGTGAACAAACCAAAATGACCATAAGTCATTCAAAATCATAAAAATGCCTATATCTCTTCAACTTGGAGGCCAAAACTATATACATAATCAAAAACCCAAAAAAAAAAACAAAAAAAAAAAAAAAAAAATTCTAGAAAGCTCTCAAACAGAGCTATCACCAAATGCACGAACAGGGGCTTCTTGGGGCCTTTATCCCAATGCTACTAAGCCAAAGTTTAGGTGAAAACCAGTTTCAAGATTTACTTATAGAGCTTCATAATGGGCTTTCTATTGATATATAACATATAAGCTTCCCTCCACTCCAGGGTCAAAAAGTAGGTGATCCGAATTTCAAGTCAAAGGTCAAAAAATCAAGTAAAAGTTCAAATTTCAAGTCAAGCATCAAAAGAAGTCAAAAAATAAGTTAAATAATATAATTCAAATTTTTGGTTCAAAAGTCAAAACAATTCAAGAATTTGGCCATATTCAAAGACATAAAATCAAAAATTCCTAAAAATTGTGTCTAATTGAAAGTTAGGCAGAGAAATTAAGCTACTTGTGTAAATTTTTATGATTTTATGTTTTTGGTGATTTTAAAATGTCTTTTTTGAAAAATAAAAAACAGCTTTTGGGCTTTACTTTCGAGCATATTAAAAGAGAACTTTTTATTGTAACAATTTCGAATTTAGGGCTTAGCTATAAATTTTGTGATAACCTACATCAACTTATCATGATTGGTGTCTTGCCTACGAGTTAAGTGCTAATGTATTACATTGATGAAGATCCCTTTCTTATTGAGTTGATTTAGTATTTATTTGTGTTACTTATTTGTATTAGGCCAAGAGAACTAAAGAACACACACATATACAAGAGAGCAAACACATAAAGAAAATTAGGCCAAAATCAGTATGACTTCAATTATGAGTAAGAGTTACAAAATGAAAAATACTCCAAAATTACAAGAAAACACACTACTCATACATTACCACTTTAAATTTAATCATGAAACTCCAATATGGATAATTAGAGCTTTCCTCAGGTTTATCATTATTAAATAAAACACCTAGGACATTTTTGGTAAGCCATGGAAATAGATTATAGAATAAGCTCACAAACCAAGTCAGAGTTTAGATGCCCAACACACTTATAGAAGAAACTATATATGAGCCATCTTTTCCTTGCATATAGCGAGTATTGTCTAACCAAGATGTTTACTAGAATAAGCAAGATCAACTAGATGCTCACACTAGATGTAAGTTCGAGTTTAAGTACACCAAAAGTACTTGTACAAGAAAGCCTGATTAAGCACAAGGAGCATAGATCTTGCATAAGCAATCATATACTAGACAAGGTCTAGAAACACTAATGTCAAGATCTAGATAAACTAGACATGTACAGCTAGATAATCAAGAGATTGAAGTAAATGACTAGTTGACTAGATCAAACTCACTATGTCCTTGCTTAAAGCAAGTAGAAAACTAGATGGCGAGGCAAAGAGAGCGAATTTAGGAGTACTGAACTCTTATAGTTTTCTGAAATTAAATCCAGATCAGTTAATTCCAGAAAATACTATTGTTCTCTTTGGTCTCAGTCTTCAGATATGTCTTTCAGCAAACTTTGACCACATACCTACATTTGACCAGAGTTTGACTGTGGTTGACTTTCTTCCAGCTATGTCAAATACACAAAGGAAATAGAAAAAGAAACTGCAGAGTCACTAATCAATCTTAACCCAAAATCAAGATGCTCTTGAGCTTACAAGGTTTTATGTGTGCAAAGAAAATTAAATCCAACTGTACCTTCACAGTGCAGTTGAGAACCACAGAGCTCTACATGTACATAAATAAAGCTATATGGTACTTGTTGGATTCAATTTACACAGAGCAACTAAAATAAATAAAGTTATTGGATGTTCAAGCCTACCGCACACAGAGCTGAACAAAGTGTTGGACTAGATGTAAATACCTCCTGGTTGTACTCATAATTCATAAAATTACCTGCTGGTAATTACAACTTGAGAGTTGGACTGGACTAGTACTACCTGCAACATTATAGAGTACTGGAATAACAGAGATTTATACCTGTTGGACTTACAAGCAATGCACTGAACGAGCTGGAAACAGATATGAGCTGTCTACCTGCTCACTCAGGTGCTCTACTAAGTACTGTACCTGCAGAGTGCTTAATGCAAAAAGTACCAGCTTGTTGAATCAACACAAAACCTTTAATATCTGCTCTATTCCTTTAATCCTGCTCTGATAACGAATTGTTATGCAAGGAGAACTAAAGGCACACACATATGTACAAGAGAGCAAACACATACAAAAGATTTATGAATCCAATTATAAGTAAGAGTTACAAATTGAAAAATACTCCAAAATCACAAGGAAACTCACTGCTCATACACTACCACTCTGAAAGCCTTCAAGGTGTGAGCTATAGGTAGACATAGAAAAAGCTATGAAGAGGGTATAAGCTGTAATAGTATCAAGGCTGAATGTACACTCCAAGCATAAAGGAAATCACTAAAGGAGAACTAAAGGCACACACATATGTACAAGAGAGCAAACACATACAAAAGATTTATGAATCCAATTATAAGTAAGAGTTACAAATTGAAAAATACTCCAAAATCACAAGGAAACTCACTGCTCATACACTACCACTCTGAAAGCCTTCAAGGTGTGAGCTATAGGTAGAGATAGAAGAAGCTATGAAGAGGGTATAAGCTGTAATAGTATCAAGGCTGAATGTACACTCCAAGCATAAAGAAAATCACTCCTCATCTCTAGGCAAACACACACTCACAGGCTACAGCTATGGGGAAGTCCATGACTACTCATAAGAGTTGTAGATAACCTTTAAAAGAGAAGAATCTTGTCCAAAAGAGCAAGTGAGATTCTAGCTCCTTAGCTTATCATAATATATAATGCTTGAAGTGGCAGTCCGTAGGTCAACAACGTCGAATTGAGTAGCTTATTTTGACTTTTCTTTGCTGTTGACTTTTTACTTGCAAATTAAGGCTTGACTTTTGAGGGCCAAAGAGTGGTTCTTGGTTGCAAGAGGCGTATGATAGGAAAGCTCTCAGAGATTAGAATAGAATATCTGAATAGTTTTCAAAGTTCTAAAAAGTTGATTTTGACCTAATTTTGCCCTAATCTAAAATTGTCCCGAACTATAAATTGTGTGTCAATATATACATAATAATTTTAAGTGTGTCTATACAAAATTAAGTTCCCAAGTGGTAATTCGAGCCTCCTTGCAAGTGATTGAAGCATCGAAAGTGTTCAAAAAGCATGAGAAGTGTCATATTGACCTTTGCACTTCTCAATGAGAGATTGGAAGAGAGCCTTTTACGCTTGGAATGATTGGTTTGCACAAACAAAATGATGCCTAGTTTAAATGAGCTTGTGGTTTTTGTTAGATTGCCTTAATCTCTACCAATATGTTGTCGAAATTTTTCCAAAACCTCATGCATGTGCAAATACATCAATGGTTACATTTGCTTGTGGCTGCAAGTACCAAACCCTTTTTTTTTAATTGTCATTTCACAACACTTGAATCTTTGTTTGGTTATGTTACCTAGATGGAATTGACTAGTTACTCGTACAACTATGCTTGTATATACACACACAAACATATAAAAAGGAAAAAGAAAAACTTGGATTTCCTTTATGGCTGATGCACCTACATCTCCTGGTCATGTTATGCATGAAGCTCAATTCAATAATCACAGATATCATTCAAGGCCATGAACGTTAGGATTCAAATTTAGAAGAGACTTAGGATAAATGTTTAATTCCAGACACATCTGGAAAATATATCAGATAATTGGTTGTGTCCACATGAATAACAAGGGAAATGATTCATACACTGAAATCATAAGCCTTAAAAGTTCAGTTTTTTTGGCCGATTTTTGTTGCTCACGGGTCACAAACTCACAATCTAGAAACATGTTCCCTAATTCAAGGTGCAGCCCAATGCTATTCACAGCATTTGGTTAAAAACATAGCTAGCAAAGTTTCTTTTAAGCCTCTCTTTTTATTGGACTATTATTATTATGATGATGATGATCATGATGATCATGATGTGATGACAATTAGTGCAATTATTATTTCTACTGCTATAACTATAGCTATCATCATCATCAACCAAACTGGCATCCTGATGCATAAAACCAAATATGATGCTATAAAGCTCCCGGATGCTGCTAAAGCCTATAAAAATCATCTTCTACTCTCCAAATAATTGTTGAACAGTGTTTCCCAACCTTTTACTCTTTATACAGCAATTAAGTTGCTCATCCAGACTTCAAGGTAACCAATTAAGTACTGAATTTTCAAAAGCATTTATATGCCTAAGATGCAAGCTATGGTATGGAAGAAATTTCTCTAAGGATACGTACTCTCTCAAATGCCTGCCTCAGAAGTAGTGGATCATATGGAGCAGTAGGTATAATCTCTGAAAACCATTTAGGCTCATAATACCTGCGCAAAGAGCCTGGGAAAGAACAAAAGTAAAGAGATCATGTCCTTTCTTACATGACTTAATAGAACTTTTCTTAACTTGAAAATACAGACAAAAAGAGATATCTCAGCAGTTTCAGGAACAACAAAAAATTCATAGATGTATTCTGAACCTCACAAAAAAAAATAAACTTCTCAAGGCAAATCATGGCCATTACAGCGCTGTCATCATGACACATTTTGATAGCACAGAATAAAAAGATCCTTCAAAATATAAAGAGAAATGAATAACCTTACAAGTTCAAAGAACTTACTCATACTTTTTTTTTTGGAAAAATGTGCTTTTATTGATCTCTGATCACATAATATATGGGCACAGGCATGTACAAATGCATAAACACACATGTGATGTACATATGTACATACATGTGTATTTATGTATGTACATAACCATGCATGCATTCATGAGATCTTGACGACATACATACACATATACATACATACATATGTATGTATGTATGTATGTATGTATGTATGTATGTATATATGTATGTATGTATGTATGTATGTACATCTTGGACACATACATGCATACATACATATATACATACTCACATACATGCATGCATACATACATACACATATACATACATAAATGCATGTATGCATACATACATTTACACATACATACATACATAAATGCATGTGTGCATGCATACATGCATGCATGCATGCATGCATGCATACATACATACATACATACACACATACATACATACATACATACATACATGCATGCATGCATGCATGCACATGTACATACATACATAGGTACATACATACATATATACATGTATTTATGTACATATAAACACACATACATACATAAAAATATTTTTCAGAAAGCATATTGTTTCATATTAACAATATGTACAAAGCTGTGTGCCCTCTTGAGGTTCAAAACACCAGACTGTTCTACAGCCTAAAGCCAAAAACATACATGAGGACATGTTCTCAGAGTAGGAAGAATCATAAAGCCCCACAGAGCAGCCTAAAAAATGGTGTGAATGATGAGGAACAAAGTAGAGTGTCGACTCAAAGGAAGATCCGAAGCTGCTACGAGCAGACACTCTTTCAGAAGTGGAGCCAGAATGACATCTTAAAAAATGTTATGATGATTGAAGATAAGAACATTCTTTATTGCAAAATAAACCATAAAATTTTGAAAGACAATCAGTTATCATCCACATATGAAATGAGACTGCAATAGCATACAATCTGACGGTCAATGCAAAAGGATAGAGAAAGGAAACAAGAAACAAGAATATGAAGTCAAGTGCAAATGTAATTGCATGTCCACTAATACAATAAACATATATACCAAGATGAGCCCAAGAAAACCCCAAATTCACCCCCAAGGACGAATCCCAACTATAGATCATAGTAGTCAACCATGAGACTCTAAAGCCATCAGCTCCATTATGCATTGTATCAACTGAATACCCTGACATCCCCACTAGACATTAAGGCCATGTTACATCCCCAAAATATAGCTCAAAGTGTCCGATCAAAAACGAGTCAGCCGTCCAGTGTGAACTAGGCCACCTCCTCATCCAAGCCTATAAATAGGACCCCTCGGTTTGTGAGACATTCCTTGTATGAGGCACTTGGACTCTTGGCCCTTTGGCAGAGCCTCGCCATCCATACTAATGGGGAACTCATGGTATGGGACACCAATACCTTGGAGGTGGTTGCCCGCTTGGCTATAGGCTCTCGGGCTCAAGAGTGAGCCCATATTGGCTCTACGGCGGGAGGTGTCTGATGTCCGGCCTTCTTTTGTTCGTGAATATGGCTTGTGTCATGTCTTGTCTAGTAGGAAGGATCCTGGAAGATCTAACATTGGTATCACATAAGCCCTCTGGTCATATGAAAAAGGAAGGATGACATGCACAAAACCATAAGAGCTCATGAAACCGTGACAGCTTGACATGCTTCTTACCCTCTTGCATGGGGTGGTATGGGACGCCTTCAGGAGGAGGGAGGAGCAAGGGGAGCACATGCAAGTCGATGGTTGGAGAACACAGGTAAGTCCCTCTCTTTTTGTGTTTTCCATGATGATGTAGGTAGGTGGTTGGATGACCGGTACTCTCCAACCACACCCTTCCTGGCTTGAAGCCATGGCTGCTGACTTTACTCTATTGTAGGGAAACGAAGAAAGCAACATGGGTTGCCCTTGTGTGTGGCTGGGTAGAGAAAGGGGGGCTGCATGGGAGCAGGCACCTTAAAAGGAGAGGAAAGAAGCACGTATAAAATATCTGCTTAATGGATGCCCTTCAGCCCTGTCGGGCAAAAACAATTTGATGAGTCCTTTTGACTTTTGTCCATGCCACATTTCTAGAGGGCAGCCCATCATCAGCCGCATACAAGATGCATTTGTTGGCATGAGCAAATCACATGTCCACTCAGAAATGAAGGGACTGGATAGGAAAAGATGAAAGGAATGGGATGGAGCTTGTTGGGAGAGCTGGACAGTCACCAGGTTTGCCCCTCTTTGCACCCCAGCCCAGCCTAATTTTTCCCCCCCTAGCAGCACCGTTGGGCATGGCTGTAAGTCATCCATAGGTGGATGGAAGGGAAGCAGCCATCTTCCTTGGGCAGCAAGGCATCCTTAGGGCATCTCTTTTTTTTGTTACCTTGCACCGGCGATTCCTTGGGCAGCAAGGCAATTACTTGGGCTGCAAGGTAATTACTTGGACTTCAAGGCAATTGCTTCGGCAGCAAGACAATTACTTGGGAAACAAGGCAATTACTTGGGCAGCAAGGCAACTTTCATTTGGCATTCAATAGAAATTTGTCACATGGCATAAATTTGGACACACCCCTCAAATCGGGTGTGTGCATTTTTCTCCATACATCCGTATGGCTGGTATTAATTGGTTGATGTGTAAAATTAGAAAGTTTAGAAAACTTCCTATATTAATTGAGGATGTAGCTGGAAAATAATGGAGGTGGGAGGATTTTAATTTAGGAACATATGAATGGGCTTCTCCTCTCTTCATCTTGGCATAACCCTCACTCACCAAGATTGCTCATAGAGAGAAGACTCAAGAGTCCTTCCCACCTCAGCCTCCATACTTGCACTTTCAGCCACTCCACCTTCGTCGTCATCATGGATATGTTCCCACAACCCATTAATTCTCATCCATCAGTTTTAATCAGTCTGATTCAGCCAGCGGAAGATATGACGACTTCCATTCCCTACAGACATGCACGAGCTATGTCCCGAAAAGGGTCTTCTTCCCAAGCACTTCCATAACATCAAGATTTATACCTGTGAGAGAGGATCTTCTTCCTCCATGACCTCATATGAGATCTACCATGTCATAGAGGACTCATTCCTTGGGTTGCCCACCGATGACATTTACGTTGTGAGAAGGACTATGGTCTTGAGGAGTCACACAGGGGTAATTGTCACGAGGTTGAGGGATTTATTTCCTCAGTAGGCCATTGGGGAGAGATGCATCCACATGGCATGACTAGATTCAATGCATAGATTGCACATCATTTTTGTTTGATTGTCCGAGCATTCCTAGACTTTATTTCATTTCATTCTTGGACTAGATGGGTAACCACTAGTAGGTGGACTCATGATAGTTATCGAAGACAGATCATGTGTTGATTATTCTCCACGTTAGGGCATCTTGAAGGATGGCAAACTACCAAGAGCAAAGTGGTGCTATGGAATGACTTAATCATTCACGTGATGATGCGCATTCTAGCTATTGCACACATATAGGAATTGGTCGTCAAATTATTCCTATGTCAATCTGACCATGTTGGCCTTGACAGACTTATCAGATACCTTACAGAGGGTGTTACCTTAGGATGACCATTACCCTTGGATTTAAGAGGTGTGCTCTTTGGTTCCATGGAGATCTTGACTATGTTCGTCTTTCTCTCGGAGGGCACTTCTATATGATTGCCATGTTTGAGATCAAGCACTTAGTCCAAGACAGTTTTATGACCCAATAGTCATGGGTCCCAGGTACCTATATGACTGGTCACAAAGAGAGAAAGATGGTAGGAAGAATCATGCATCCTTGCATTATGTTGTCTTCGTTGCACTACATTGTTCACCATATTATTCGCACAATATGTGCGCACCTCATCGTCTTAATGGGACAAGAGGGTGTACCTTAGGTAACCCGAGATCCTAAGACAATTCAAACTGGCACGTGTATGACGTTATCTTCTTCGTGGCGATCCATATTTGATCACAAAGAAGATCATTGGTGTGTCTTACAAGTGAGATCTACGCGGACATCAATATCTTGGTTCCGTGATAGTTAACAAATTGGTGACTTGGACACGATTCCTAATCCCCTAGCAGTTGCATGTTTGGAAGCTTGGTCAAGTCTCTTGGTTCCATGACAGTTGGCTTGCATAAAAACTCAAACACGACGATTTTTTGTGATACCTTCAGAGGAGATCTAAGCTTGGAAGGTATGAACGATGTGTCCTACTAGAGCTCGACTTGATTCAGGACCAGAGGGAAAGGAAGTCTCGGGGGCCATCTTATCTTGAGAATCTAATTAGTGGAGTCACCAACTTAAGTCTATTTTGACTTGGGAATCAGTTAGGTTGTCGACAGATTAGATATCTTGGTTTTAGCCAAGAAATTGTTGAGGACAACAATTAGAAATAAGGGGGGGAAGTGTTATGTCCCCAAAACTAAAGGACATCTCGATGGGTGCATGTAGTTAAAAGTGTCCCGTCAAATATGAGTCAACCACCTAGTGTAAACTTTCCATCTCCTTATTTGAGCCTATAAATAGGATCCATGGGCTCATTTCTGAGAGATTCCTCGTAGGAAATACTTAGACTCTTGGTCCTTTGGCAAAGCCTCGTCACTCCTACTGGTGGGGGATTTGTGGTATGGGACGCTAGCCCCTTGGAGGTGGCTGCACTCTTGGCTAGGCTCGGGGGATGAGCCTATATTGGCTCTACGGCTGGGAGGTGAATTTGATGTCCACCATTCTTTTGTTCGTGAATATGGCTTGTGTCCTTTCTTGTCCAACAGGTAGAATCCTGGGGATCTAACAGGTCATCAATGCCCAATATTCAATATAGCACTAAGAATGAATAGACGTTTGTTAAGAAACCACACAACGTACAAGCATACACTAGGAGCATGGACTCATAAGCTCTATGAATTGACTTTATACCACTTTCCTAAGTAACGGACAAACTCAATCATAATAAAGCCTAGCATAAGATGCACGCTAAAGATAGGAAAAATCCAAGCAAGTTCACAATTGGTAGGGCTTACAAACCTACCAACTACTTGCAATAGAAACAAATTACAATTGCACAAAGGAAAATCACATGTCCATTGATACGGCAAACATACATACCAAGATGAGTAATGGCCAACACCAAATTCACTCCTCAAACAGAAAGTGCAACTTCAAAGTCATGACACTCAACCATGAGACTATATCGCCATTATGGATAGTATGACTAAATACAATGACATCCCTACTTACATCAGCAATGCCCAATAGTGTGAGTTTACGATTAAGAACGAATACATGCTTACTCCCACACTCTTCAACACACATACACCACAAACATAAATTCATTGAAAGTGTTGGTTTTTAGGCCCACAATTAAGAAAGAGACTAAAAGAAAATAGAGACAAGATGGAGAATACACAAGACGAGAGAGATGGAGCATAGCTCCACATATATGGCATATATTCCAAACATGAAGTACATGAAATTAAAAAGAAGCATAATGATATGCATGATAAGGTGTTGTTGCTCTTCTTCATAATTCTACAATCTCCATGAGATGAGGATGATCTCCTCCAAGTATAGATACGCTTCAAGCTGCTCAATGCTGCCCTTCTCTTTGAGGATGAAGAACACTTCACTCTAAGCTGCTGCCCTCCTTGTTGAATATGAAGAACACAAATCCTCTTCTCCAAGGTGAAGAAGGTCCTCCTCCTAACGAAGAACCAAGCCTAGCTCTCCATGAGGTGATGGTTAAGTGTACATAGCATTGTCTATTTATGATAGTTCTTTGCCCACGAAAAACTAGCAGCAATTTGTTTTATTTTTGGTGAAAAAGCACAATCTGATACTTCCAAGTTGAAGTTCCACTTTTTTCGAGAGAAAGATGCTTGGCTTAATTTTTGTTATCATTAGCTTTTTAATACATTAAATTGTAGCCCTTGGATAAGTTGCACATGATACTGCCACATCCTATTCAAAAAAAATTTGACTGTGAATTGATATGTTGACTTTTTTACCACAAATTAAGGTTTGACTTTTGACCCACCTAAACTTGTCCAAATGTAGAGTATCATATATCATTAGATTGCTCTTGAAGTTGTTGGAATTTGGGTGGGCCTCAATAATAATATTCACAGGTTTTCAGGATCTTCCAACAAATGAACCTTAGCATACACACCTTAAGACTCAAAATTAGATGAATGAGAAGTAGAGAGAGAATACACAACTTGTCAAAGCCTAATAAAGTTATGGCCATTATGAGAATGCCTCGACCCATTTGTCGGAAGGTTTTCCAAGGCCTCTTGGGACACACATGCTACCACCAATGATTCATCATAATGTATGCTGATATAGCAAGGCCCCTGTCTAGATTTATAGGTAAAGACATCACCTTATAGCGGATAGAGAAGGAAGAAAAGACCTTTTTGGAGTCAAAATCACGGCTAATCAGCATGCCAATTCTAATAATGCCATATTGGAGTTGTCCTTTCCACATGCATGTGGATGCAAACCTTAAAGAAAAGCTAAAATGCTTACCTACACTAACTAATATTCACTGACAAATTACAAAGTATTTGTATATGACTACAAACTAATGTATGCTAAATGTGCTAATGTGCTCAATGTAGAAACAAAATCTGAATGTGTGCTGAATGTAATTACAAAATCTGAATCAAGGCAGAATTTCGATAACTAGATACAAGAGTTTGTTCACAAATTGCCTAAGAGATATGAAGAGCGTGTGTATGTGAGATTGGAGTGAATAGAAACATTTTACAATTGTTTGTACACCAAACCCTAACTGAATAACAAGGGAAACTCCTCCTTATGCTGAAGTAGAAGGAATGAAGCCTAGGAACAGAAACAGCAAAAGAAGATGACAGAATATAGAACTTGCTACTCACTAATCTCAGCAAGATGCTGATGGTTGGCTGCCGAAATCTCCTCCAAAGCTGCACCAAAAGTTAGGTCACACCTCCTCGAGAAGTTAGTCACCTCCAAAACTGAATGATCCTTGAGATTGATCCTCAAGTGATACCAAGGGTGACCCCTAGGGTCTTAATTTATAGTGCTCAAGGCTGAACCACGAAAATTGTAGCACAAAGCATAAAAGCATAGCGATCTAGCTTTTTCATTAATCCAAAAGCACGAGTTAAGTTTTAATTTGCGAATAGCTTTTTAAGTTCGTAAAAATTTGCTGTTTAGTCAAAATACTCAGCGATCTGCTAATTTCACCGCCAAACAGTGACGAGACCTTGCTTTCCTTGATCCACATGTTGAGAGGAACATAATAATGTAAAAAACCTATTTTAGCAGAAATCAGGGTTAGGGTTTTCTACCAATCTGGACATCTGATGATTGAATGTCATATACCAAATGAAAGCTCTTCTAAAGTACTATTTTGATAAGCTCATAATAATTTTTGACCTTCTGTGACCAAAGTTGACTAAGTAGTAAGTCCCAAAAATTAGGGTTGCTGGAAATTAAGGTTTTATGCTATTCTAACATTGTTTCCAATAGAAGTGCACTATCCAAAAATGTAATCACTTTGACGTGCCAGTTGACGAGCTTTGACCAAAGTTGACTTCTAAATATTTTTTATTTTCCTGAAGAATGTGGAGCCTCCTTGTGGGAAGTTGCTATTTCTAACAGAAAGACCTCTGAACTAAGTTTCTATCACTTCCAGAAGTGATGAGCAAACTCTATCATAATGAAGACTAGCAGAAGATGCAAGCCAAAGATAGAAAAAACTAGTGCAAATACAAAGATGTTAGGGTATGACGCTTATCAGCTGGTCACAATCCGAACGAAGATTCCACACATGAAAATTGCATGTCCATTGTCTGCTCATACGATAAAGTCGGATAAACATAAATACCAAACGCTGAATCAAACCATTGATAAGAGAATCCAACCACCTCCCCCTAAGAGCTTCCACCACTCTGCACTCCACCATCACAAGTGATAGGGAGCCATACCTCTCCACTTCAGCGCAAAGGGGACACTTGCTTTTTCCTCTCCCTTCCAACCTCTCAGCCAAATAAAGCCCCCCTATCCTAGCAAGCATCAGCATGCGCTCCGCAGTAGAACTAAGCATATGACTACAAGCACTCCTATGCAGGTATCCCCGTGATTCCGTCAAATTAAATTCCGCATAGGGGCCCAACGCGACAAAATGATTTGCACCTTCCCACTTCGCCCAAACGTGATATCTGAGCAAATTAAGAGTAGCTTCCGGTACATACCTTTCCTTCCACCACTTGGTTCGAGAAATGCACGTCCACTTCAGGAATCGAGATCCCGTCGGTTTCTGTAGCATGTCCCCGAGCCAAGTTGGGCTATCCAGATACTTCCCAAACAGCCGCCCTCTCATGCCACCAAAATAGGCTGCCAGCGGGGGGATATGGAACTCCCTGTGCATCACGGCACCGGCAACCGTAGTAGACCGAGCCCCTTTGCCACAGATCATCCGCATCCCCGTAGCTACCAACCTCTCAAGTTTACCAAAGAGATTCTGCCCATGGGCCCCCATCAATTCCGCCCCATACGTAATCACGGGAAATACCAAACTCTTAAGCACTGCGAGCCGCATGATGCATCCAAGCAGGGAAACATCTATTACTAAGTAGGTGCTGGCAAGCAAAGAGAGACTTCCTTCCCTTCTCTTCACAACTTTTAATGATCGTTTCGTTAGAGAAGTTAGAATCAACCTCCACACCTAAATAGGTATACCTCTCACCTACCGGGATTCTAATGCCACTAATAAGCAAGCCAAAATTCTCAAGCGCCGCCAACTCTCCCTCGCCTCCAAAGAACACGGTGGCCATGCACTTATCCACCCCAAATTCCATGCCCCACAACCTCGCCCACTCACTGATATGATCTAAAGATTTTTGGAGCTCGGTTGGGCTATCTGCAAACAACACAAGGTCATCTGCAAATAGTAGACCTTTAAGTCGTCCAATACCGGGTATATCAAGCCCCCAATCGTCACCCCCCTATCCAAAATGTCATTAATATAAATATTAAAAAGCGTAGGGGAGCCCGGGCACCCTTGGCGTATACCTCACAGTACCTGGACGGGTTCGCTAAAGTGTTGTCCCTCCACACGAACCCCGACTTTTGAAGACTCGTACAGAGCATTAAAAAATTTCAGCACTCTACCCGTTAGGCCGGCCGCCTCAAGCTTAAGGAACAAGGCCTGATGCGGCACTGTGTCGTATGCTTTCTTGAAGTCAATGTACGCCGCATACGTAGGAAGTTTATGCGCGGCCCGTTTAAGTACCACTTCTTGCATACACACGACTTGCCCTATGCGCTCATGACGTGCACGAAATCCAGCTTGGCCCCGATTGAAAAAATTGCGAGCCTCAAGAGCTTCGGTAAGCCTCCTCACTAGCACAGAGACCAGAATCTTAAGAGCAACGGAGATCAGTGCTATCCCTTGGTAATTGTCAACGTAAGTTAAGTCTCCCTTCTTAGTGCATAATAGTAGGAATGAAGAAAGAGCGAATGCATGCTAACTCACACAACCCATAATACATGCACACCCTATAAGCATGAACTCACATGAAGCTTTGCGAGTTGAGTTTCTTTAATTTCCAGAAGTGATGGGCAAACTCAACCATGATGAATTATGGCACAAGATATGAAAAATTACAACAAATACATGTCTAATAGCCAACTATTAACTTGTCACAACTCAAACAAATCATCCACAAGTAAAAACCCTTCTAGAAGTGATAGACAAACTCCTCCATAATGGAGCCTACAAGATGCAAACTAAAGACAAGAAAAGTTGAATCAAATGTATAGCAAATAGGATGTAAACACCTATCAATCAACCACAACTCAAATGAAGATTTCACATGTGAAATTTGCATGTCCACTAAAAAATAAACATAGGTGACAAGATGAATCCACGAAGACCTTAAATCCCCAAGGAGAAAAACCAACCTTAAGCTCATGGTAGTCAACCATGAGACTATATATCCATCAACATTATTATGCATAATATCAATTAAATACTATGAAATTTGCACTCACACCATCAATGCCACATTTTCTGTATAGAACTAGGAACGACTAAATACTCACTCACAAACCCCACAACACACATTCACACCATGAGCATGTACTCATAAGAAGCTCTATAAACTAACCTTCTTTCGTTTCAAGAATGATGGGAGGAAAAAAGCCATAACGAAGCCTAGCACAAAAGATGCAAGCTAAAGATAGGAAAATGAAATCAAATGCATATGTAAGAGAGTATCTAGACCACCAAGAAGAGGTGATCTTCACCTCCAACCATTTATTATATGGCTTCATGCTAGAGGGGCCTCATCTTTCGCAAGTATGCACACGTGTGCCAAGCATCCAAGTTCTCTTAAGTCTACTGAGAGGTAAGTCGCCATGTGTCTCAATCTACTCGAGTTAACTCAAGTTAACTCGAATTCGATGGTTTTAAAAGGCTCCAAGGTTCTCGTAGCAAAACACTCTCTCCAAGATATTCAGGGATTGAACCCAAGACCTCCTCCTTCCCATCCCATAGACTAATCCACTAGGCTAAGCTTATTGCTTGCCTCGGGCTTAGAGAGACTTATTCTTGATTTTTTCTTTCAACTTGCCATAGCTTACTTTAAAACAAACTTCCTCCCTTGGAGAACATTTTCGTCCTCGAAAATATTGTTCAAGTTATAGGCTATTTAATGCTTTTCCTTGGTTGCCTTGCATCTTATTGCTTCTTAGAATAGCTCAATTTCTTCAATTCTATGGTCTAAGGTTGCATGTGTTCGGGCTGAGAACAAAGAGAAGAAATGGGTAGATTTTTCAATGGCCCGTTGAGATGAGGGGGAAGCTAAGATGAGGTGTAAATCCCATATATGATGGCACGGAAGCTAAGAAGAGTATAAGAACAAATGAGTGCACTCTTTCCTCCAATTCAAAGGGAAAAGCATCTCCCTGAGTGCCTCTCTGTGAGGAAAATGGCACTACACCCAACTGAGTTGAGCTTCCAATAGACAAAAGAAAGGTAAGCTGCCATGTGTCTCAATCTACTAGATTTGACTCAAGTTAACTCGAGTTGGATGCCTCTAGAAGGCTCTAAAGGTTTCATAGCAAAACACACTCCCGAAAGAGGTCTCGTAGCAAAACACACTCCCCAAGCTACTCTTCGGGGTTGAACCAAAGACCTCCTCCCCATCCCATTGATTTAATCTTGCTTGCCTAGGACTTAGAAAGACTTATTCTTAATTGGTCCTTTAGACTTATCATAGCTTACTTTATAATAACATAGCTCATAGGGCATACAAACCTACTAAGTGGCCGCAACCAAAAGACTTCACAAATGAAACCTCCATGTCTTCTAATACAACAAACAAATATGTAGAATCGAATCTAGGGGAAACAATGATTCAGCCCAAAAAGAAAGTGGAACTATAAGATCATGATAGCCAACCATGAAACTATATAGCTTTAAGGTCCATTATGAGTAATACTCACTAAATACAATGACATCCCAACCAATGTCATCAATGCCCAATACTCGGAATAGAACTAGAAATGAATACATGCTCACTCGGAGGCTCCATAACACATAACACACCATGGCCATACACTCATATGTAAACTAAGTTTCTATCACTTCCAAATGTGATGGGAAAACAATGAATCCAACCACAAGATGCAAGCTAAAGATAAGAGAAAAAATGTATTCTGAAGTTGCCGAAACCTACAATTGGACTCACCCAATTTCGATATGCAAGTTGCGAGGTTAGTTCCTCCACTTCCAAGTTTCTTACATTCACCACTTCTCGTGGAGTGACGGGTTCCAACTTTCCTAAGATGACTCTCCTTTTTTCCATTTCTTTTGAAGAGCTTTGGATGCTAGAGTAGTACCATTGATTATCGAGGGTGTCCACAAGGTGAAGTGCCACAACATGAGAAGTGCCCATTGCATCATGGGTGCCCTCTATAAAGTGACTCGACCAAGCTTCACTAGTAGTCGCCTAAGTGGTGACAGAGGAGGCACTTATTGCAAGGTGAGGTGTCTAGGAAGTAACATGTGATGTGCCAACTGTTTCATCCATCCTCCTTCCAAGTAGAGCTTTCTCACATGGAGTGAGTCCTCTGGGTTTATATTGCCTTGTCTTGTCTCAACCATGGCCTTCCTATCAGGAGGGCAAAACTGCCCTTGACTCTTGGAAACACTATGACCACAACTTCTAGCACAAAGACAATGTCTTGGACTTCTATTTGTACACACTCCAAACATGGTATAGTCTGGCATGAGATTGATTATGGAGCCCCCATCTACAATGACACCACAAAGCACTTCCATTGATGCTTATTTTTAGAGATGTAAGCCCAAGATAGAGAAATAGAAAAACATACTAGAGAACATACACTGTTACACAAATACACTTGAGAGAATACACAAAAGAAAGGTAAAAAGTCATATGCTTCACTTATGATATGTGTGTACAAAATGACAATATGCATCAAGTTACAAATACATGGTGACATACAACTCACAACCCATCACTACCAAAGAGAGCAAGTGAAGGTAAGGGACAAATCATCAAAGGCTTAGGTAAGATGTCCAAGACAACCTCTCTCAACAGTAGAGAGGCTTCAAGTGTATGAGAATGCACTCCTCCTAGTGCACCTCCACATGTTGTAGCACCTCCTCCTTGAAGCTTCAATACCAAGAGTTATGGTCGTTGATGATAAGGATAAAGTATGATAACCCTTATATACAATTTAGCCTTGTGTGAGACTTTCTAGGAAAAAACAGCCTTTTTTCAACTTTTAATAGGATTATGACATGTGTCATATGAAAAACATATCAAAGCAAAAAGCTAGGGTAGGCTTTTGAGGGTCCAAATGAGGTTGGATGATTAAGTGTTCTATATGGTTGGAAAACTCTCTTTGAGTAGTGCAAGAATATGGGTATATCTCACATACCATTTTTACAATTTTTGAAAAAAATGGTTTGACTTTTTTACCTTTCCCAATCCAATGACATTGTTCATGAATATATACAATGAATAATGTGTAAAATCCTTAACTAATACAATTTTCACAATTTTTGAATAAAATGGTTTGACTTTTTTACCTTTCCTAATAAATCCCCTAATAAATTCAAATTCAGATAGAAGAGGAAAAGTAAAACACTGCAGAAATCTTTCTTCTATCTTCTCTTTCTCACAAATTCTCTATGTGGGATAAAATTGCTCCACCAATAGATACTTCAAGGTTACTTGAAGTATAAGTCTTGATCTGCAATCCAGAGTTCAAAGATGTGGCCAAAGTATGAATCTATTGTTCCATAAATCAATCATGGGACTATTACATATGAATCTTTCTTCTTAACTTCATGTAGATTCTCTTGAAGTTCAAATAAAATTCACAATCTACTAGCTTTTGATTTATGTCTTCACAAGCTACTAGCTTCTTATAAGATCTACAAGTAGAACTTCTCCACCATCTTCTCAAGAAAATATCATTATACCTTCCACAAAATAAATGTGAAAAAGAATTGTATGAATTTCTATCAAAGATATCATTGATTGAATATTTTTTGCAATTTACATGTCTTTTCTAACAAGAAACTCAAACAAATATATTCAGCACAATGGTACATATATCATAAACAAGAATTACTTTCTTTCTTTTTATTTCTTGAAGAGGTTGGGTAGATATCTAGAAGTTTGTGCAATCAAGGAACAGAGAGAAGAATAAGTGCAAGTGAATCACCCAAAACAAATTGGGTACTATCCGATGTGTAAGAACTCCCTTCAGGAAGATGAGTTGTAAGATCCACATTACTCACATTCACATGAAGACCATGGGAAAAATCATGCACAGGTGTCAGGATTCGTACATTCATGACAAGTACTAGACAAAGATTTTTCTTGTAAACTCAGAGATACAATGCAAGTTTTCTTAGTATAATGCATATTGCGGATAAACCGATTAATTCTAAGTACTCCAAAAAAGCTTATTATAGACAATGCACTCACTCATGTTAAATACAATACCCAAATGTTGTTTCAACAATGCAAATGTAGACAAAAAGTTATGGGAAACATCAGGCACATACAATACTTCAACAAGATGGAATTGACTTCCACTCACTATAGATTGGCTATTATAAGAAAAAACCAAAATATTTGGCTTGAAATAGATTGGAATAAGTTAAGGTCATCAATCATGTGGTCACTAAATCTTTATCAGCAAAGTCTATGGTGTTCAATGTTTCAACCTGTTTATCATATTTTTTTTTTTATCATCATCTACTATATTACCAGAATCTCTTTTGTGTTTCGATAGCCTAAGTCTGCATTGATTTACGTAATGACCGGGTTTCTTACAACCATGGTGCCGAGAAACAGTGTTTCTCAGAAGCCAAATAGGTTCAGCAGTTTCTAGAAAACGTCATGGTCCGAAAACGTCGTTTTTAGACCATTTTTTTCAGCACATTCTTATTGTGAGAATGGCTCCTTTGCGCCATTCCTTGGCGCCCTCTTTGAAGAGCGATTGTGGGAGAGAGCAGATCATCAGCCACCATCTTCCTGAACCAAATCGAGCTTCCCATGGCCATGCCCACTACTTTCAAGGCTCAAGTATGTACATATGTTATATGACTCATGAGTTGACCGTGTAGTATGTATGTTATATGTGTGTAGTATGTATGTACATTGTGTATGTATCTATGTAATAGGTATGTATTGTGTGTAACTACTAGTATGTATGTACATTATGTGTGTGTGTGCATGTATGTATTATGTAATATGTTTGTGACATCATACATGTGTAGTATGTATGTACATTATGTGTGTGTATGTACTATATATCTAGAATGTATTGTGCTTTCTTTCTAAAGTAAAGAATTTTGCAACTTTCTAAACGTGACCACTATATCACTGATAGAGAAAGTAGCGAGGAAAGACATAAAACCGAGGCAAAGAATTCAAAGTGATGGTCACAAGCTCATCCTCAATGAATACATCAATATTAGCTAATTGATCAACTAGATTTTGAATTCTAGTTAAATGTGCTTGCACATAACTTCCTTTTTTCATCCTCAAATTATGTAACTAATGCTTCAAGTATTGCTTTCTTGCAATGTTCACATAATAAAACTATCTCTTCTAACTTATCCCAAGCTTGTTTTGAAAGGTCTAAGGTGAGAAATGAAAAATCTCTTTAAAGAAAGAGAGATGATGGCCAAAGCTTGCGCATCTCTTGTATCCCATCTTTTTTTATCTTGAGAAGCTTGTCCAATTATAGCAATAGTCCTAGGTGGGGTTTATGGCTCAATAGATGTAGAAACTTCATCACCCCTAGATGTTTCATGCCTTCTACTTCTATTACGTGTTGGTCTATGTCCCACTAGTCTCTTGCTATCAAGAGATTCATGAGCATAAAACTCCAAAATGGATAATTGAAACTACCCTCAAGACGATCATCAAGAGAGAATATTCCAAGAACACTTGATTGATCACCCATGATCTAAATAGATTAGAAGTCTAGAGCTCAAACACAAATTCCCTAACTAGAAACCTTATGAGCTTGGATAATCAAATGATCTAAACTTGACAAAAAAAGGCTTTTGTATTGAAAGTACTGATAAGTTACACGTAAGCATACTTGTTTAGCTGACGTTTCTGACTTCTGACTTCTGACGTTTAGCCGACGTATGACGGGTACGGTAAAACATTTCTGACGTTAGCTGACGTCGCCTAATTTTTTAATTAAAAATTAAGAGAATTATATATATATAGATATATATATATATATATATATATATATATATATATATATATATATATATATATATATATATATATATATATATATATATATATATATATATATATATATATAGAGAGAGAGAGAGAGAGAGAGAGAGAGAGAGATACACATGTAATAAAGGTATGTTACATCTACATAAAGCAATGTTATGCCAAGTGATTCATTGATGCATAAACAAGTAACCTTGTAATGAATACCAAAACATCATGAAAAGAAAGCTGAATCTTGAAACTACCAAAACATGAAACCTAAGTCTCAAATCATATGACATGAAGTGACAAATCAGTCCTAAATATCATCATCAACCTCCTCCTCCTCCTCCTCATCATCATCATCATCATCATCATCATCATCATCATCATCATCATCATCATCATCATCATCATCATCATCATCATCATCATCAACCTCAATATCAGCATTAACATCCTCATTTGCATGACTCGCTGCAATATCATAAGTGGATGAAGAGGGTAGATCACCATCATTTTCCTCTTGCAATGTAAGAAGTCTTTTATCATCCTCTTCTTTTTCTATCATATCAAGAGTGACCTCCATTTTTTCAAAACCCCTTTCTTTGATCTTGTTTATGAGGCGCAAATTTGTATGAATATACATCAATTTTTCAAAGTTTTTTGGTTTCAATTTGCCTCTTCTTTTTGTTTGAATCATTGAGAAAGTGCTCCAATTTCTCTCACAAGGAGAAGCACAAGATCCTTGTGAAAGAATACGAAGTGCCAATTTTTGCAAATTAGGAACACATGGTCCAAATTGCTCCCACTATCTAACAGCACAGTGCATTCTACTTTCATCACATACAAGTGGCCGTGAAAATGCACCTGACATAGATTTAAAAGCATCTAACTCATCACATAATTTGCCTTGTTTGACAACATCTCCATGTGTAAATCTTTCCAAGACATCCATCCATCCATCCATTGTCAACTTCTATATCCATTTGTGGATCTTTTCCCCTCCAAATGGGATGAAGAATAAATCCTGCAGCATGAAGAGGAGAATGCAACATGTCCCATCTAGCAATGGATAGATCTTTCACTTGTTCAAGCCTTTGGGAATCAATGCTTTCTAAAGCTGAAATTCTTTCAATCATCCTATCTATCAACTCATAAATAAGGCCCATTGTGGCCCCCTCTCTATCCGCTAAGCGTAACAGTCTTAATATAGGACTACAAATGCTCACAATTTCTCTTGCATTCCTCCAAAAGAATGCACTCAAAACAATGCCAGCCACATCTTCAGCCTCTTGTGTACGTGCAACCCTTTTTCGTACATATTCAGCAGACACCATCATGAAGCGTAATCCATTATACACATGCTCATCGAGTAAGTTTGCAAGCATAATAAACATATAAGCAAACCTTGTTTCTGCAGGTTTAATCAAATCTTTAGTGCTGAATTTTCTAAATAAAGCCAACACAGTAGGCTTCATGGTCACAAACGTAACAACTTTTACAGCATTATCCAAAACTGGCTTTACCCATGCAAGTTTTCCAATGTCTTCAAATAGAAGATCTAAACAATGGCATGTGCACCTGGTATAAAAAATATGGGGCCATTGTTGCTCCACGAAGTATCCTGCTCTAACACAATTGACGGCATTGTCCATACATATTTGTACTACATTTTCTAGACCTACATCCACAATAGCATCTTTTAGTATCTCAAAAATAAACTCTCTTGATTTTACCTCACATGAGGTATCCACAGATTTTAGAAAGACACTGCCATATATGCATGATACCATCACATTGATGATTGGTCTATTTCTGGTGTCAGATCAACCATCACAAACAATACTGCATCCAAATAATTTCCACTTTTCTCTTATCTTTAGGAGGTCCTCCTCAATACATCTAACCTCCTTATGGAGCTCAACTCCTCGCAATCTCTGGTATGAGGGAGCTTTGAAAGAAGTCCCTACTCCCAACTGCATGAAGCATCTCCAAAAAGTAAGGGCTTCTTACCTTCCAAAATGGAATATCCTCAGCAAAGAAAAAACGACATACAGCTTTATATGCATCATCCCTAATTTGGCTATCAAAGGCCTTGTCCAATGGCCCTACATGTCCTCTTGACCTTTTTGATGTATGACCACTGAAAGACTCTCCAAGCCCAATATCCAAGTCATCACAAGGAGATGGTTCTCCAACACTTTCCACACTTCTTAATACATGGGATTCTCCAAAAGAATGCTCTGATATCCTTGCATGTATTTTCCTGCATGAATCTTTAACATGCTTAGGTACCTGATCACATTTCCCCACACCATAACCCTTTAGGGCAAGAATATGAGCCATTATGCGATTTGCACCTCCATCCCAAGTGTGGGCACAAAACTTACACTTAACTGTCCAGTTTCCTTTTGGTAAGGCCTTCACCTTCTCAACATAATCCCATTCAATTCCTGCCTTTCGAGGCATCTACACAACATCCAAAAACATCTCAATTAGTAATTAAAACCTTAAGACTTAAGTCAAGACTCAATCACAATTCACTACAATCTACATATGTATTATGTATACATAGGCCATGGCTACATAATACATATATTATATATTGTCTTCCATGGTCCATATACTTTGATCCTCCAAGCTCCATCTAATTCTCAGATTCTATATAGTATACCTTGATGCTTCAGCTTTCAGCCACTCGTTGCAAAATTCCAGAGGGCCTGCACCGTGAGGGACGGCCGGCTATTGACTAATTCAATTTGCATGGGGGTTAATAGGGCAGTTCATGGCCCTTTGGAGGGAAGCTTGGAGAAGCTTGGGGCCAATGAGCTCTAGGTGTGAAGGAGAAGCAATCGGCAGAACTCAAAAAGTGCAGAAGAAACCCCCCGTCCACAGATTTTCGTCAAAAAAAAAACCCTTCTGCAGAGGTCGCGTCGGGAACGAGTAAGTAACCCGGACGTTACTGACGTGTAACCTTGCGTCAGAAAATATGTTTCTGACGCGTCATGTTACAAGTATGCACGTAAGTAACCTCAATACTTACTAGGTCAAAAGCAAGTCAACAAGATTGCTTAAATTTACATGATGCCCTTTCTAAATCAAACTTAAGGTTTTTCATACCAAAGTATACTTATAAAAAACCCAAAGAGTCATAGACGAGTAATTCTTGCTTAGTAAGTATATATCACAAGAATTTTTTTATTGCATATAAAAATTCTCTATAAGCACTCCAAGTACCAATATACAAGCACAAACAAGTGTTCAAGATGAAAGACTAGTTATAGTGCAAATAGAAGAAAATCTGCCAACCTTGAATCAAATCAAGTATTAGGGGAGCAAATCAATTACTTACGAGAGCATCAGCACAAGGTGTGTGACATCTCTAAACTGATGTGCACTATTGTAGCAACAAGAGTAAGCACTAGGATCACTAAACAAAGGAATTCCTTTCTCTTTACTTTAAGGAATTCCTTCGACTGAGTTGACTCAGTTTTAAAAGATTTGACTCCCCTTAACAAAGTTGACCAAAGGCTGACCTATGTTGACCGACGCTGAGAGAAGTCAAAGTATAAAAGGAAGTGAGAGAAGAAAGAAATAATGAAAAAGACCTCATATGAAACAAAAAGCTACAGGTCAAAGTGAATTGACCAAAGTCAAACAGAGTTGACCAACAAATTAGCTTCTTCTCCTTAAAGTTTTGTTGCGTACCTACAAGAACTTGTGTTCTGACACCAAATTTTTAAGTAAATGGAAGCCCAAGATAGAGAAAGAGTAACACGTATGAGAGAACATACACACATAGACCAAGAGAATACACAAAAGGAAAGCAAAAAGTCTGATGCTCCAATTATGATATATGAGTACAAGATGATGATGTGCTCTAAATTACAAATACATGATAACATAGAAATACCCACAACCCTTCAATACCAAACAGAGAAAGTGAAAGTACGGGACAAAGCATGAAGAGGCTTAGGTAAGACCTCCAAGACAACCTCTCACAAGAGTAGAGAGATAACTATTGGTCCATCTTTGGGATGATGTCCATAGCGTGTGCGCGCACACAGAGAATTGTTACTTACACTTTATCCATGGGATTGTTGTAGTTCTTCCTTTGTTCTAAGGTAGGCTTCATCGATGGGGTATTCAAGAGGATCTTCCATTTTTCCTTGCTCTCTCTTGAAAGGTTCCCCATGTTTTTCCTACACTCGCTGGTGGGGTTGACTTTGGTGTCTCGATTCGAGCTTCCTTGCTTTTTAGCCTTCCTTGTTTTCTCAAGGAGTTGCATATGAATCCTCTTGTGTTTCGCTGAATCATCTTGTGTTTCGCTGCCTACTGCTTTTGTGCTCGAGTCATGATGCCTGAAAGTTGTACCATTCTAGTGCTAGGTGAGTTTACCAACACTTGAATGCCTCTCGGTTCGATGACTGACCATAATCGTGTAGCAGTTACGAGTTACCTCGAGTGTTGGTAAAGGGATTTGCCTTTGGGAAATCCTTGGTGTAGTGATCCTTTGTTCCCATGGAGGTGCATCTTCAAGGAGGCAACAATTACTTTGAAAATGTCCATGTTCACAGCATGGAAAACACATTATATGGGATAAAATAGTACATAGACATTACATAGGATAAAACCTACAAAAAGATAGAAGAGTCACAATGAAAACACCATTGGAATGAACACCTTGTGAGAAGTGCGCGATATGTATTTTTATGTTTAAGCTCACTTTAAAAATAAATAAATGAATAAACCAAAAATTTTGCCTACCTAAGGAAAAATTCGCGTCCCTATGGTCTATGGTAAGCATGGCCAAAGAAATAGCCTAAAAGAGAGAATGAAAATCAAATCATAGTGGTTCACCTCTTCAACAAGAAAGTTTTCATAAAAATTCTATACACAATATATATATATATATATATATATATATATATATATATATATATATATATATATATATATATATATATATATATATATATATATATATATATATATATATATATATATATGTGTGTGTGTGTGTGTACGTACGTACGTACGTACGTATGTATGTATGTATGTATGTATGTATGTATGTATGTATGTATGTATGTATGTATGTATGTATGTATGTATGTATATATATATATATATATATATATATATATATATATATATATATATATATATATGTGTGTGTGTATGTGTGTGTATGTGTGTGTGTATATCAGTGCAGTCAGGTGCGTTCAATTCGGTGCGCGTAAGGTGCGTGAACCGAATGGTACGGGGAGGTAAGGTGCGTTGTACCAAAAAAATTATATATATTATATATATATATATATATATATATATATATATATATATATATATATATATATATATTATTAGCTTAATAAGTGTTTTTACATATACATTCATGATTCATCATTTGACATTTATTCATTAAACAATGAACATTTGTAAATTGTAACTTTGAAATTGAAATACTAAACTTTAAACTTCAAGGATCAAGTTCAACATACCATTATTCATATAAAAAGACGAGACAAGATTCAAGAATAACAATTTGAAAATTGAGTTTCAACTTTCAACATAGGCATAATGCACACGACACATCGAATATACTGATATATGATAATGTCATACAAAATGTGGCAAAACAAAAAGGACAAAAGCCATGCCACCTTCCAACAGTCAACTTGAAATGATGGAATCTAGATACAAAAGCCCTGAAATGATGTATGCCTATCTAGTATCATGTGAATCATAATCACTCTTCTTCATCCATGCCGATGGAATGATCAGATGAAGAAGAATCTGGAGAGGAGAGTAGAATGTCTCCTGGTGTAATGACATTCCCATCATCGTCAAACTCTGGTTCCCTAACAGGCATCGTCTCCGTAGCATAGTCCTCATGATCACTCGATGGTGCACGAGCACCTCTCCGTCGGGGGCGCATTTTGCGCCTCCTATCTCTCACTGGAGATGCACTAGTAGAAGGACGATCAATCCGCCCCTGCTGTAAAGCACGTGAACGTGCTCTAGTAACCCTCCGATCGATCACCTCGAGCTCTGTATGGAGCATGCGATAGATCTCCTCCTCCTCGTCCTGTGTAGATCCTCCCACATCCTCCGCAGACGCAAAACTCTGCTCAAATGTAATAGGAGAAACCTACAAAATGAAAATAATAATTTTTAACTTCAACTTTCAAGCTTCAATGTCTACTATCTACTATCTAGACTCCACACAATACCTGTCTTGGACCCTTGAGATCCCGCAATGATCGCAAAAGCCGAAGATTGACTTTGCAATATACCACACGCTGAAGTTATGCCACACTGAGACAATTGCGTAATTTGGTGTGCACCAATGAGAATGCACTCCAATTGCGCTCACATGGGCTCGCCGAACAATCTTGAAATTAATATCAAACCTAAGGGTTTATAATGTACATTGTAAATCAAATCAATTATCAAAATAATAAAGTTGTAAACACATTGCAGTGTGCACAAAAGGCTCAAAACATAGAAAACACCTGAGATAACACTCGTAATGCATATGGAGCAATCGTAGGGTGTCCATAGCCATAATGATTCCACCACTCAAGCGGCTGAGAGGTAACATCAATCCGCATAGATGTGGGGCGAGCATATGCTATGCCGATGTTTCCCATATAAGCTGAGAATTCGCTATCAAAAGCGATCTTCTCATTCTCAGCCATGAAACGCTTCATATACAAATCTTTCATGTATCGTAGTGATCCCTGACTCCATAATGTCGTGCTTTTGAAGTAGGGATGGAGTAATGCCGCAAACCCATGAATAGGTCGTGACATGAACTCCCATCGAGACTCCACAAGCTGAAGTATCTCCTCACGACTACATTAAAAATTAAAAAAATCAAAAGATTTAAACATAAACTTTAAATTTGAGAATTGAAATTATATATACCTGGATGGTGATAATGTCGTAGATGCTCGAATCGCCTCTGTCATTCTTGTGTACATGTGGTACACAAGTCCGAGGGTTGAACCCTCCATATCAACATAGCGTAATACTGCATGAATCTGTCTCAAGATAGGCAAAATGTTGCCTATCTCTGCCCAAAAACCCATGTCCAAAATCTTTCTTTGCACATGATGTGCAATCTCCGTGTTTCCTCTTGCCATATTTATCCATCTCCTATCTATTACGGTCATCCTCAAGGAATCAAGGC
>CM035424.1:100981259-100988759 GCA_020310875.1 Ceratopteris richardii | reverse complement strand
TCATCAAAACCAAAGCCTCAACCTTGCTCTTCCACTCATTCCTCTAATGATGCTGATTTGCAAAAGAAGAAGAGATGCAAATATTGTCGGAAGGCTGGTTATACTATTGATGAGTGTAGAAAGCTTGCTAAACGCAATGAAAAGAAGAAGGAATCCGGCATGTCTATTGCTGAAAATTCAGCAAATGCAAAGAATGATGAAGCTAACATGGCTCAAGATTTTTGGGCATGTGTTGTTACATGTCATTACGATGCTTCTTTGCATTCTAAATGTATGGTTGTGAGTGAGGCTGATTCCAATTGGTTCTTTGATAGTGGTGCTTCAAAGCACATAACATCATGCAAAAGATTTTTTGCCTCTTTGAAAGATGCACCCAAAGGAGGACACATGGTGTGTGGAGACAATGACTCTTATCCTATAATTGGAGTAGGAGAAATTGAGCTTACGGCTGCAAATGGAGGTGTGATTCTCTTGAAAAATGCATTGTATGTGCGCAGTATAAAGAAGAACTTAATTTCAGTTCCGTTGATTGCCAAAGCTAGACTTCATGTACACTTTGTTGATGATAAATGTACGGTTCATGATTTTAACAATGGCGATGTTATCGTGATGTCCGGTACATTATGTAATAGCTTGTATCGCATGGATATATACAAGAGGCTGCCTCGAATGCCTTAGTTGCTCATACTTCTTCCATGGCTGAAATGGAGCTTTGGCATGTTCGTTTTGGTCACTTAAACCTCAATAGTTTGCTTTACCTGAAAATTTTTCTTCACAAAAGCTTTTGACTCTACGCACGGATCATGGTGGTGAATACATGTCACATGAGTTTAATGCTTTTCGGAATGGTCATATGCCTATGGTTAGTCATATGCGGGTGTTTGGTTGTTTCGCATATGCTCTTGTGCCATCACAACAACGTCACGAACTTGATGACAAGGCAAAGAAATGTATATTTGTTGGTTATAGTGCTGAAAGTAAGGGATATCGTTTGTACCATCCATTGACGAATACAATTATTGTTAGTCGAGATGTGGTATTTGCTGAAAATTCAGTTTTCCCTTTTGAATGCAAAAAACAGCAAACAGTTAGCTCACAAGATGTGTTCGATACACTCATGCCTTTGTTCTAAAATGGTGCGCTTGACTATGGCCATGTAGACCAGCCAACTGAGGCTCAAAGGGCTGAAAAATTCCAGCAAAATAGAGTTGAAAATGTAAAGAATTTCCAACCAAATATTGCTGAAATTTTTCAGCCAAAAAATGTCAAAACTGCTGGAAATTTCCAGCCACATATGGCTGAACATTTGCGTCAAAATATGACTGAAAATGAGCATGAAATTCAGCCAACGCATGATGTACATATTGAAGATGTTTTACATAATGAACGCATGTCTATCAAGAGTGCACAAACTATGCCAAAGTGGCTGAAACAAACTTTGCAGGACAGCAAATTGAGTGCACCTTTACTTGGTAGAACAAGATCAAGCTCTCACCATGCATCAAGTAACTTTGTGGATTATTCTCTTATTGCTATAGCATGTAATGAAGAGCCATTTTCTTTTGAAGATGCATGTGACGATCCACAAGGGATGAGTGCTATGCAATCAGAAATGGATTCCATACATAGGAATGGTACTTGAGAGCTATGTGAATTGCCAAAAGGAAAGAATGCCATTGGTACAAAGTGGGTTTATAAGATTAAGAGAAAATCTGATGGTAGCATTGATCGCTACAAAGCTAGATTGGTTGCCAAAGGATATGCACAACAATATGGCATTGATTATGAGGAAACATTTGCATCTACTTCACGCATGACTACCATTCGTACTGTGGTTGCATTGGTTGCCCATCGAGATTGGAAAATGCATTAGTTGGACATAAAAACAGCCTTCTTGAATGGTGATTTGCAAGAAGAGGTTGATGTGAAGAAACCTCCTTGATTTGCTATGAAAGGGAAAGAGCATATGGTTTGTCGCTTGCATAAAGCCTTGTATGGTCTCAAGCAAGCTCCACGTGCATGGTATGACAAAATCCATAAGCACTTGATTGCTCTTGGCTTCACATGTAGTCCGATTGAAAGCACACTCTATGTACGCAAAAATGGGGTTTATCTTATAACGCTTGTTCTTTATGTAGTACGCAAAAATGGGGTTGATCTTATAACGCTTGTTCTTTATGTCGATGACATACTCTTGACTGATTCATGTGATGCAAAACTTGACATTCTTATGGCTGATTTGCAGCATACTTTTTATGTCACTTATCTTTGTCTTTTGAGCTACTATCTTGGCATCCAGTTTTTATCCGTTGAGGGGGGAATTGTTATGCATCAAGCAAAGCATGTTGAAAAACTACTTCAGCGTTTTGACTTTGAGGATTGCAAGCCAGTTTCCACACTGGTTGAGACAGGATTCAGGTTGTCAGTTCAGGATTCCAGTCATGCATTTGACACTTCTCTTTATCAGCAAGCTGTGGGATGTTTTATATATGCATGCAACACAAGGCCGGACATATAGTATGTAGTTTCCCGGTTGAGTCGATTCATGCATAGCCCTGGCACTAAGCATTGGCAAGCGGTGAAACGTGTGTTTAAATATCTCCAAGGCACTTTGAGCTTAGGTCTCTTTTATGGCAGAGATATTCAGACATGCTTGCATGCTTTTACAGATAGTGATTGGGCTGGTTGTTATAATACTCCCGTGTCCACTAGTGGTAATGGCTTTTTCCTTCGAGACTCATGCATATCGTGGTTGAGTAAGAAAAAACCTACAGTGGCGACATGACATGAGTTGTGAAGCTAAGTACAGGGAAGTTTTCACAACTACAGTGGAGTGTATATGGCTGAGACTCCTATTGATGGATCTTTGCATGGAGATTGATGCTGTTACGCATATTCTCACTAATAGTCAGAGTGTTTTGGTTGGTGCACGAAACCCAGTGCTTCATGCACGGACCAAACATATTGAGGTGCATTATCACTATGTGAGAGAGCACCTTCATGAAAGAGATATTGATTTGGCATATGTGCCTACACAAGATAATGTGGAAGACATATTCACCAAAGCTCCTTCACGGGAAAAGTTTGAAGCTTTTCGCAAAGCTTTAGGCTTCTTACCTTGTGGGGGGTGATCTGTTACTCCCTGTATGTGTTCACGTCATTCGCTCCAACGGGGTTTGTTACACTTATGTGTCCTCGAGTAGCTTTGATGTGAACCTTTTCCCTATACATGGGCACTTTTTACTCTAGTGCTGGCTAGAGGTTTTTTCCCATGTTAACACATGCATGATTCACTCATATGTGGTGATACTTTATACTTAGGGATATTATTCAGCTCTTACTTCAGTTCTTTTCATCATCAATAGAGAGAGCTATTCCAGCCATCGTCTTTTCCGTGTGTCGTGCTTCATTTGTGCTCCTTGTGTGTGCTTCTCGTGTGTGTCTCTCACTTCTACACACACCCCAACAATATATATATATATATATATATATATATATATATATATATATATATATATATATATATATATATATATATATATATATATATATATATATATATATATATATATATATATATATATATATATATATATATATATATATATATATGTGTGTGTGTGAGACATTAAAGAAAAACAAGTTGATCTTCTCTAATTCCACACGGCACAAGATGATGTTAGGAGAATTTTCATGAATCATGAATGTCTCCTTGATATGGTAAGCCAATCATTTATTAAAAGCAATTTAAGGCCCAAAGAAGAACAACTAATGGATAATGTACTTAGCTGGCATGGTCTACCAAACAAGTTTTAATTATGATTAGGCTATTGAAGCATCAAAGAATACGTGCTATACATTAAATAAATGACATAATTGCAAGGAACAAAAAGGATGAAAAAGATCACCAAAGACAACTACTCGAATTGGATATATCCTTGCAATATGTGAGTCTTGGATGTCAAAAAATCATCCCATTAAGGCAAAACACATGAGATAGGACTGCAGAAAACTCCGAAATACAGTACCTCCACAACTGTAAATGTGTTTGTATCATGTTTAAGGAACCATGGTTACAAATGGTGAGTAACTTTATGGTGAGTAACAATCAAATGTCATTTCTCCCTCATATACATGTCATTAGAATAGAATGATATCTCTTGTGAAACAATTCCATAATAGTTCCATAAAAAGTGATTAAGGAAGAAAAGTTTCACATTTAATTATGCTAATCCAACAACTGAATACTCTCCAATTAAATACATTTAGAAAGTTAAATCAGCATTAAAACTCTTTAAAAGTTTATAATGGAAGGTTTTAGTATATGATCAATGTCTACCCCCTCATGACTATATGTTGTATTGCATATTTGCAAGGTCTCCATTATGAAAAGAAGTCAATTATGCATTACTCCATTGGTGGGAATCTAAGTTTACTTGCTGGATAAAGGTCATATTGGACTATTTATGGCTTGTAGATGGTTTATGTGGACTTGGCTAACTGCAAAGTGAGATTCGGATTGCAATGGTATCTGACACAAGTCAAGCTGAAGGTGCTTTAACTTATAGACCCCATTTTGAAGCTAAAATGATTCCGTATGGCAATCTTAGCTCAATTCGGACCACAATGCCCGAAGAGCTCTCTTTGTCAGATATTGTTGATCATGAAGTCGGTTGGTCAGTTCAACAAATTACACGTCCACAGACCCCGTACAACACCATCACTTTTGTACTTGCTGTTAGTAAAAGTTTATCAAATTCTGCTACATCTGTTCTCTTCTCTTCTACTGCATTTGTCTCTCTTGAATAATTGCTTTCTTACATGAGGGAATAGCATATTCAAAGAATCTATATAATTGAATCGAATATAGTAACTGCTTTGAAATAACAAAAATAGAAAGCATTAATATAAATTGCAAGCATACTTGTTGGATTGAAAGTTCAAACACCTAAAGTTTTACCAGTTTTGCTCGAGTAAATATGTCCAGGTGGAAAATACTTGAATTGCTCACAATCATTCACAAGTGCTTTCATTTCTGATGCAAACCAGACGGATCCTGCATTGCCAATATATTCAATCACGGATTTTGTTTAGCATGAAAATACTTTCTTGATACTACAAGGTTTTTGATGTCCAAAGTGATTATTTACCATCTATACCCCAGCCCATGTACAAGGGCGTAATACCAATAGGGTCACGGGCAGCAATAAAACTGTTATCTCGCGTGTCAAGCAAAACAAATGAAAACATTCCATCCAACATTGATACCATGTCTTCTCCATACTCTTCGTACTGTAACATCAGTAAAGGAATTTTAAGTTTGTTCCTATTCATCAGCTAGAGAACGCAAGTAAAAATCCCTATTGACAAGAAAAATTATTCATGTCATGCAAAATAAAGTATTAACAGATAGGATTCTTCAAACATATACTAGCAATAACTTACCAGGTGGGTAAGAACTTCGCAGTCACTCTCTGTACGATATTTGTGGGATTCTTTCAAAACAGCTTTCAAACTCTCGTGATTGTAAATTTCTCCATTTACCTATGCAAACGCAAGCCAAACATGGTATCAAACTGAAACGATCAGTTTGTGAATAAGTTATTCGCCAGCACATAAACCAGAGACCATACAGAAATGCATGAGAAAAAGTTTTCATTAAGGGAAAAGGGTCCCAGATGAAGTACTGAAGCCCATAAATATCGGAACAATTACATGATTAGATGGCCAAAATATGAGAATCAGGCATTAAGATTGATAGCTACATTGGTTTTCTGACAAAGACCCCATGGGCCCACCCAGATAAAGCAACTTCCAGAAATTAGCCCACTGTATAGGCGTCCCATAATCACCGCAATGGATGCGCATGAAACTAATGCATGACCTCGTGCTAGATTACGCGACGTAGAATCTCTGATAGCCACTTAGATACACAAATCCAGGGAAAAGGCGGAATCAAGATTAAAAGAGCAAACCGTGACAACAATTGTCTTTTCCTCATTGAGCAGGGGCTGATCCCCAGATGTTGGATCCACAATGGCAAGCCTTTCGTGTGCCAGAAAATGATTCTCATGATGGTAAAGTCCGCTCCAATCAGGCCCTCTATGCCTAAGTCTGTGATTATAAGCGCATTCAAACAAGGACATTGTTCAGAATCAGAGAATTTTTTTGTGAACTGAGTGCAGCAATGGTTCCAACAGAAGCAAAATAGATTATTTAGTCTTTCACATCCGACCAAAAACCCAGAATGAGAATTACAAGCTTTCTAAAGAAGCAAAGTTCAGAACGGGTATATTTCCCTCAAAATACCTGCGGGAGAGCTCAAGTACACGGGAGCGTTTAGAAAGGGAGCAATCCTGTAAACAGAGCACCGCAAGGATGCCACACATGCTGGCAGTCCTTGAACTAACAGACCGGGCCAAAAACGAAGTACAACAGAGGAATCAACGCCGTGTACACAGCCCCGCCGTGCCCTTCTCTATGCACAAGCTTTGGATAGGACGCTTAATTGGGTATCTGTTCCAAGTTTCGACAGTATTACAGTCGCTGGTTCTGTTTGTTTGTCTTATGTCTTCATTAGAGGTTTATGAATATATATATTCATACCCTACTAAGAGATGGGGAAATGGGAGGCACCACGAAACAGGAGGAGCACGACCTATGGAGTTGACACATGTACATACCCCATTTGATTGTGCTCTTCCCGGGAGTGCGGAACGAATATGTCCCATAAATGTAGCTTGTTCCCCTTTAACCATCATCGCATGATCGAGGATGTCGACTGTGGGGTGGCTGTCATGTGTCCACTGTCATCCCTCGTCTGAACCATTTCAATTGTTGTATGATCTGTAGTTAGAATTGTGTATTGACGCGATGGATGATTGTAAGAGGCCCATCGATTCGAGGTATCCATGCATATGCATACGTAAGTTACCTACTCTGTTCACAATTGAATTATTTTTTTTCCTAATGTATTATAATTATGCTTGTTATCTATAAGATTCAAAGTGTCCCATAAGTCGGCACGCATTAGGCTAGGTGGTTAGGCTTTCGCCTTTGGAGGTGGGGGTGAGGGCTCAACCCCTCTTTATGGTAGGATAGCTTGTGAGCCTAAGGCGAGTGTAGTCAGTTGAAACACATATAACCCTTATCCTCGTGGGATAAGGGGGGTTTGTGGGTACTATGGCCAAACCTTCACCATGTACAACTGTAATTTCAAAGTTAAAACCTCGGGGAGTAGGCTTCGGTTGAACCTCCATTTTTTTTTTTAATATCCCATAAAACAAGGGCATATGAATCCAAGTGTGAAACAACCTAAAGCCCAATTGAGATTATGTCGCTCACATAGAGAAAACTTTGAAGGCCCATGAGGAATCCTACTAGAACATGTGTGTGGCTAAGCTTCTCCACTCGACTCTCAAAGATGGAAGCTTTTCCACCATATCCTCCTTCTCAACTTTCTCAAATAAACATGCTAGATTCCTCTCAACCCTCATCGTT
>CM035424.1:100916259-100976259 GCA_020310875.1 Ceratopteris richardii | reverse complement strand
AAAGCAAAAAATGCACAACAGATGACACAACAAGAAGAAGTGACCCAAGACCAAGAAGATATGGGAGAATGCAAAATCTAGTGCAATGATTAACATATGATAGCTACATGACTCATTATTGTGTTTAGACCAAGGTAATACAAAGATGTTGAACCTTCTTGTTTTTGAAGATGCATTTGGAAATGTAGATTGGGAGAAAAATAGTTAACATGTAGAATTTCAAGCAATTTCTTTTACTATTGGTACATGAAAATTGTGTTTTTTTTTAGTACGAACTATCAAGTCACATTGTGATAGTGTTCAAGTATAAGTGGAAAATTGTATCTTCATTGGGTACTCCTTTGAGCAAAAGGGACATAAATGCTACAATCTTGTTATACTTATGTGTTCTCCGAGTAGCGTTGATGTGAACCTTTTCCCTATACATGGGTACTTTTTACTATAGTGCTAGCTAGAGGTTTTTTCCCCATATTACCACATAATTGATACACTCATATGTGGTGGTTCTTCTCAAGTTTCAGTTTTTTGCGTCACGACGCATGTGCACTTTTAACAATGGAAATCAACTTCAGAGCATAGAACAATGAATTTTAGCAGCCAAGAAACATTTTTGCCAGTTGCAATAGCATGTTACCCCCATTTCAAAGCCATTCATATATACAAAATTGCCATCAAAATGATGGTTTGTGAGCTGAAATTTCAGCATTCATTTCAGCTTTTGTCGAAGTAAAGATTTTGTCACATTCTTGTTCTTTAGTGAAATGGCAGGTTTTTCCCCATATTACCACATAATTGATACACTCATATGTGGTGGTTCTTCTCAAGTTTCAGTTTTTTGCGTCACGACGCATGTGCACTTTTAACAATGGAAATCAACTTCAGAGCATAGAACAATGAATTTTAGCAGCCAAGAAACATTTTTGCCAGTTGCAATAGCATGTTACCCCCATTTCAAAGCCATTCATATATACAAAATTGCCATCAAAATGATGGTTTGTGAGCTGAAATTTCAGCATTCATTTCAGCTTTTGTCGAAGTAAAGATTTTGTCACATTCTTGTTCTTTAGTGAAATGGCAGGCAACAATGACTTGTTTGGCATGTTTCAAGCTGAAGATACGCTTGATGGAACCAACTATCCAATGTGGTTTTACATGATGAAGCATGTTCTTGTTGCAAAAAAAACTTTGGAACATAGTGGCAAATGTAGATCGAAGACCGGCAGGTTCTTCTACTTCACAGTCTACTATCACAAATGAAGCTTCTTCTTCAAGTACATTGGTTACTCCTTCTCCACCTATATAGGAGAAGTTTAGATGGGATGGAAAAGATGCTCAAGCTCATGCATTGATTGCGCTTTCTGTGAAGCGTCATATAGTTCCACACATTCGGTCATGTTCTACATCAAGACAAGCATGGGGCAATCTTGCTTCTTTGTATGCCATGCGTAATGAAGCACGTGTTGCATACTTGAGGAAGCAACTTGAGGATGTATGTATGGTTGAAAATGAGTCTGTGGATGTGTATGTGACACACATCAAGGACTTGAAAGAGCAATTCGCAAACATAGATGAGATTATTCCGGATGCATCACTCATCTCTACATTGTTGAAAGGATTGCCAAAATCTTTTCAAAGATTTGCCACTACACTCCGTTTGGTTGCAAATGGGAATCCCAATATGTATGCATTTGATGAGGTTGTGTCTCTTCTTCGCCAAGAAGATCAATCTAGAGTGAATATGAGTGGTTTGATTGAGGGAACAAAAGCATTTGCTATCTCACAAAAAGGGAAAAGCAAGTATGGTTCAACTTTGGGTTCATCAAAACAAAAGACTAAACCTTCCTCTTCCACTCATTCCTCTAATGATGTTGATTTGAAAAAGAAGAAGAGATGCAAATATTGCCAAAAGGTTTGTCATACTATTGATGATTGTAGAAATCTTGCTAAATGCAATGAAAGCAAGAAGGAACCCGGCATGTCTATTGCTGAAAATTCAGCAAATGCAAAGAGCTAACATGGCTCAAGATTTTTGGGCATGTGTTGTTACATGTCATTATGATGCATCTTTGCATTCTAAATCTATTGTTGTGAGTGAGGCTCACTAGGATTGTTCTTTGATAGTGGTGCTTCAAAGCACATAACTTCATGCAAAAGGTTTTTTGCATCTTTGAAAGATGCACCCAAAGGAGGACATGTGGTGTGTGAAAACAATGCCTCTTATCCTATCATTGGAGTAGGAGAAAACAATGCCTCTTATCCTATCATTAGGATTGGTTCTTTGATAGTGGTGCTTCAAAGCACATAACTTCATGCAAAAGGTTTTTTGCATCTTTGAAAGATGCACCCAAAGGAGGCACATGTGGTGTTTGAAAACAATGCCTCTTATCCTATCATTGGAGTAGGAGAAATTGAGCTTATGACTGTAAATGGAGGTGTGATTCTCTTTAAAAATTCATTGTATGTGATATCAAGAAGAACTTAATTTTAGTTCCATTGATTGCCAAAGCTAGACTTCATGTACACTTTGTTGATGATAAGTGTATGGTTCATGATCTCAACAATGGTGATATTATCATGATGTCTGGTACATTATGTAATGGTTTGTATCGCATGGATACATACAAGAGGGCTACCTCGAATGCCTTGCAGACTTTGAGATGCTTATACTGGCAAACTAAACTTGTATATATCTTTGGCATAAAAAGATGAAATTGCCTGCATAGGTGTTGCGTTAGTGTGTTTGGAGGTCGAAATGAGCTCACATCGCGATTTCAACACCATAGAGCGAAGCAATTTTGAATCCTAATTGTCTTGAGTATGCTCACCAATTTTCGTGCAATTTTGAGATTGTGACCGGAGGGGTGTCGACGATGCCCTAGATGAAGCAACAACCTGCTTTGATACCAATTGTTGGAGTTTGAGGTATGCGGAAGCATGTGAACAACACAAGGAAGAAGAAGAAGCTTGCAGCACAATACACAATACTGAACGTATAACCACTAGAATGTACAAAGATAAGTGACCCATGAGGGTTATAGGCATATATAGAAGCTGGGAAAAAAAAACCTCCTAAAGAGGGAAAAAAGTGCCCCATAGTCCTAGTGTGTTCACATACATACTATCTAAATATATCAACACATCTGAATGCTTCCTTTATTAATTCATGAGTAAAATAAATGGTCTGCCATTCTCCTTGTAGATTCAAGACCTTTGTTTCTAGTACAGAAGGCATGTTGAGACCAGGATGTAGTGTATTCATCACCTATGTGCACCTCTCAAAATCCAATTTGTAAATCGCAAGCTTCAAATATGCTTCAATCCCAACTTTTGTGCATGTGTCCATGGTTCTCGATAATTCATGTAATACTTTGAAGTCCTGAGTCATCACAAGAAACTGATGATCTCGATCCATGATCTTGATTGTGGTAAAAAATAGATGATCACCCACTAGTTGATCCTCTTGAAACGAGTGACCTCTTGCTTTATTGGCACTTTCCAAGGGAAATTCATTGATTTCCTCTTGATGTGTAGCTTCTGAGTTGTTAGAAGCCATCTGCACTTTATAGAGAATTCGTAGTTAATTCAATGACTTAAAAAATAGACTTCATCCTTTGTGCACAAGCAATTATCGTTCTTCTTTAAACTGGTCCCTTCTCACATACTTGACTAGGGCATGATACGTGATGATATTTACCAGTTTTTTGCATTATTTCATTTTTTTTATTTACTGAAAGAAAACATAAAAGTTGTTCATAACCGAAGCAAATATTAGTATTAGTTAGTAGAAATCCTAGATTACCACCATACAATTTATGTCTTATTCCTTAGAAGGAAATCTGCACCACTAAACAAATTGAAGAAGCTTTGTGCCAAGTGCAAGGCCTTGTAGTGTGGCCCTATAGAGCATACTCTAGATTCATTTAGCTAAACATGAGTGCAATTCAGATGTTGCTTCTCCAATTGTTATTTTGCTTGATTGTCCTTGGTCTCTAGACTTGATGAGTCTTTCTAGTTCGCTATTGATCCTTTACTATATCTAAACGTCTACTTATGGATTGCTTCTCTGTGGCTTTGATCTTCCATACATAATTGCTTTGCTTCTTGGATCCTCTAGTTGTCCTTGGTCTTCGTTGGCTTTTGTGTAAGAAAAGCTTTGAAAGTTTTTGTCCAAATGTTGTTGATATTGGTTATTATTTGTAAGTCTTCCTTTCTTGTTCCATGGCTTCTTGGGTATCCATACTTGCCTTTGGGATTGTTGAGCTTCCTTTAAGCATTTGGGTATCCACACCTGAATTATCCTTGAGGTTTTGTGTAGAAATCTTCGCTCTTTGCCATATCCATGCTTCTTAGGTTTTATTTTTTGTACCTTCATCAACTTACATTTGTACTCTTGAAGCTAATCCTTGCGAATCCACACTTGTTTTTGTTGATATATTTAGGTAATGATGTGTGTGAACACATAGGACCTCTGAGGCACTTTTTTCCCATATTAAGAGGTTTTTCCCCCAGCTTGTATATATGCCTATTGCCCTAATGGGTTACTTATCTTTGTACATTCTAGTGGTAATACATTTAGTATTTGTGTTGTGCTTGAAGCTTCTTCTTCTTCCTTATGTTGTTTGCATGCTTTCGCAGACCTCAAACTCCAACAATTGGTATCAGAGCAAGTCGCTGCTTCATGTAGGGCATCGTTGACACCCCTACGGTTACAGTCTCAGAATCGCACGAAATTTGGTGAGCATACTCAGGGTGATTAGGAGATTAAAAGAGCTTCATTTTGTGGTGCCAAAATCACGATCTTAGCTCGTTTCGACCTCCAAACACACTGGTGTCAAAGATGATGATATTCTTCATGTTCCTATTTGTGATGTGGTTCCTGTTGCACCTACTACATAGCAAATTCGTTGGGGTGGAAAAAATGTTCAGGCACATCCATTGATAGTCTTGTCTGTCAAACGTGCAATTATTCCTCACATTCGTTCATGCAGAACAGTAAGGATGCTTAGGATACACTTACCACTTTATACCATGCAAGGAATGAGGCACGTGTTTCTTAACTCCGAAAACAGTTGGAGAGTGAGCACATGAATGAAGGTGATCCCACGGACAATTTTCTTGCAAAGATCAAAGATTTGAAAGAACAATTGATTTTTGCTGATGAAGTCTTGCTTGACAGTTCACTTGTGCAGACTATTCTGAATGGTCTTCCCGATTCATATAAGAGTTTTGCTTCTACTCTTCGTTTGATGATGAAAGGCAATCCAAATGCCTTAACATTTGAGGAGTTAGTCCCTTTTTTGTTGCAGGAAGATAAACCTAGGCAAAATAGGTCCATTATGTGTGTTGCAGATCAAGCTTTCTTGGTTAGTCAAAAGGCAAAGGTAAATGGAGCTCTTTTGCTAGTAAACAAAAATCTGCTAATTTTGCACAATCAAAGAAGGAAGATAGAGATGAGAAGAAAATAGAAAAGCAAAAATTGTTTTGCAAATACTATAAAGGAAATGATCATGTCATCAAGGGTTGTCCAAAATGTTGGAAATTTAGTAGGCCCATAACTAATACCATAGGTCCATGGTTCCATAGGTCCAGAATCTACAACATAAAATCCAACAATCTTCCAATATTGACAAAACATGAACATACCACATTTAATCATACAAATGATGAGACAAAGATAGAGAAAGATTAGACAACATGAGTGAAGTGTTACGTAAGCCAGTGCTTACTCACACTATCATATATACAAACGTCAATTTACAATGTGGGAGTCAAAATCTCAACCACTATGTGAACAGAAATAGATGGATGAGTGAATGTACAGAATTTACAAGAATATTCAAATCTAGGGACAAAAACATGAATATGTATGAGATGTATGACCTGATAGGTTGTAGAAGAGTGAACTATGAGTGACAGAAAGAGGAAAGATCAGTTTGGAACTGATATTCAGCAAACCCTACTCTGATTTTAGGCTATGGAAGAGCCTAAATCAGATGTGTGTGTGAAAAATCACATACTTATAGAATTATCATAGAATGCTAACATGTTGCTGCCAAAAATCCTCATACTCATGTGAACACACCTTCTCTAACACCTCATTCGAATGCATGTAGCATGCATGTACTGATGCTCCTTCAGATATGCTGAATAGGACTCCTCCTGATATGGATGCCACTGCCTCCATAAGCTTCAAGTAGTACCTGTGTGCATAAAGAGAATATGTACCTGAATTCGTAACATAAGATGCAAACGTTAAGCTCCATCCAATGTCTTTGAAGTACACCGAAATCTTCATGTAGAAGACAATCTTCAAATACATTATGTAGATGGCTGATCCACACCACCAAGTTGCTGATGAGCAAGTCTTCTCCATAAGCAAGAGTGTGAGCACACTCTTTTCCAAGAAGAACTCCATAGCTGCTCCTCAACATGCTCCTAGAGTGCACCATGGCTGCCCCATGTGTGCTAGAGCACCACCTCTAATGAGGGACCAAAAACTGGCGTTGCCAATTGGTGTGTGATGACTCAAAGTGACCCCAAAGTGCTTCTTATATAGGTTTTTAAAGCTCCATGTGAAAAACTCACAAAAAAGTGCTTTATTTTAATCACATCACTTTTCAAATTGCTTTTGCTTTATTTTAAGTGAGTTTGCTTTATTTTTAAAGTTGCTTTTAGCTAACTTTAAAAATAGCTTTTTGACCTGCTTTTTCATACTTTTGACTACCTGATCAATGATCTGAATACATTTTTATGATCCTCATGCCGAGAGCTATCGTATGAGGTCAAAACCCTAAATCAACAAAAAATTAGGGTTAGGGTTTTCACCCAACTTTGATTCTCTGATGACTGAATGTTATATACCATTGGAAATCTCTCTTCAAGCTCTACAAGATAGGCTCATAAAAATTTTACCCATTTTTATGCCAAAAATGACTAAGTACCAAAATTAGGGTTTTTGCCCTAAATGGATTTTGGACTGATGTGACATTGTTTTCCAATAATCCCCCCTGCAATGTCATATTGGTACAAATTGAACTGGATAAGAAACTTCATTCATTTGCAAATTGTCATAAGCTTCAAACTTGTACTCCCGAATTGACCTTCAAAACCTTTTCTTCAAAAGTCTGAGAAAATATGCAACCTAGATATCCAATAGTGTATACATCAAGTAATCACTATTTGCATTTTACCTTATAAAAGGTTTCTCAACGTACTTCTGCTGTGTCATGTAAATACACTAAAAAAAATTAGAAATTGAATCCTAGGACTTGTGATTGACAACTCACAACTTAGTGTATTATAAACACTAGCTGGTTCATCTTTGACTGTACTCAACTCAACTCAACTCAACTCATGAGTCTCATCAAAATCTCATATCTATGATGTCATCTTATCTACATCCTTGTTCTATCTATAAGTCCTTCATACCTCTTTCATACATGTTTCCTTCCTTCGGAGGCTGGTATAAACATATATGTGTGCACCTCTGAAACATACGTCTCTGAAATATCAAATTTCTCTTTAATAGAATTCTGGAACTTTCTCCTGAACAGGAACACCTAACAGGAACTTTCTCCAGACACTCTCCTTCTTCCTTCTTCTTTCAAAGCTGGAACATAAAGAGAAACTGACAAAGGAAATATAGGAATACCTGATATAGCCTATAGGAATACACCTGTATGTATGACTCTACATTCTTTTACATATGGCTGAAAATAAGTCTTCATGTTTAATCACCCCCCTGGATGATTTAACACTAGTATCCAGAATTCTTCAAATTATATCAGACTTTATGAAATTTGGAACGTCTTCCTTCTTTCAATAAATCTGATCTTCAGTGATCAATACTTGTATCTGAAACAAAATTTCTAAACCCTTTTTATTAGCATTGTACACATGCCAATAGCTTCCCCTGTCATTACTCAACTTCCCAAAATTTAGATAAGGTTAGCTGATCCAATAAAACCTTTGCTGAAAGCACTTTAGGATTCATATTCTTCTGCAACGTAACATGTATTTTCTTATATTTCTCTGCAACACAAATATGATAGAATCTGAATCTTTGACTTACTTCTTCCAATGCTAAGAATTTTTCAAACAAAGGATAGACAACTGACTCATAAATACTCAAGATCTTCAAGATCATTCAAGATCTATCAAGATCTCTCCAACAAAATACCTGTGTAATCTGCTCATCAAACCTTCATGACTGAATGTTTGATTTGCTACCTGAATGTCTCTAAGTGTCCATGCTTCTCACATAAAGTTGTAAAACTTTTCTTTAACCAAATCCTTCCCAAGAATTTGCAACTCCTACTTGAAACATAAGTGGACAAACTCTCACCTTGAGAACTCCAAAAGCTGCAAGTTGATACTTCATATCTTCATATTCTACCTGGGTGAAATGTGAAAGTATCTTCTTGACTTTCTTTGGCTAACTCCACTTCGCAATCAAGTGATAGGATCTAATAAGCCACCTTTTTGAATATAAGCATGTATCCAAAAATCTAAACAATCATAGAAAGTAAATTCTTCAATTGACTGGTACAACACAAAAATCTGAATTTTCTTGAATTTTTTGAATTTTCTAAATTTTCTAAATTTTCTAAATTTTCTAAATTTTCTAAATTTTCTAAATTTTCTAAATTTTTTGAATTTTCTCAAAATATTGAAATTTTTGAATTTTTTTGAAAATACTGAAATTTCATAATTTCCTGCAAATTCTAAAATTCTGAATTTTTTGAAAACATTGAAATTCTAAAAATACTAAATTTTCTGAATTTTTATCTTGACAAACTCTGAATTTTCTGAATATACTGAATATATAGAATATGAGGTACCTTTTCCAAACAAAAAACCTCACTCCAAGTCTCCAACATCTGCTACAAATACTCTTTTACCTCAAGAGTTAGGTAAAGAAGAAATATTCTTCTTTGCATGCTGCCTGCTCAAAATCTTCAACTAAAACATAATTCATACACATATGAGTCAAAACATATATTTGCTGCTTTTCTTTCTCTCAATGTAATTCTTTATCAAACTTACTAAAACATGACCAAGTGTAATGCAAAACAAGAAACTGCTTCTTCTTCACACAAGATGTTCTCGTAGGCTTGTCTTTGGATGTAGAGGATAAAATTAGGAAAAGTATATGGAAAATATAAGAGAAAAGGAAGTCTTACTTTCCCTTTGGAAATGTTGAGCTTTCTTTTTCTACGTCTTTCTTCCACCTGATGATGTCAACATCTTCAAACTTCTCTTCCATACCTTTTGTTCTCTTCATCTTGAAGTAGCCAGCACTTTTAGCTTCTTCAAATGAATTATTCTCTTTCTTGTTAAATTGGATGATGGGTGGTGCAGAGTGTTGCACTGTTGAGATCACTAAAATAAATGAAGAACTTGCAAAAGAAGCCCAGGGAAGGAAAAAAGAGTCGAAAAATGAAAATTTAGGCTCAATCACTCACAAAGGAGAAAAAGTGAGTCCTTGCAAGAAAACAGAGACCGAGGTGAAGAAAGAGCCTTCGGAGATCAAATTTGGACATTTTTCACAAAATAGTCTTGGTGGTCAAAAAGTAGCAGAAAGTGAGTTAGTATCTTCGGGGGGCCCAAATAGTCAAATTGGGCCATCAGAACAAATTAAAGAACCTTTGGAGATCAAATTTGGGCATTTTTCAAAAAATGGTCTTTGTGGTAAAAAATTAACAGGAAGCAAGCAAAAAGTAGCAGGACGTGAGTTAGTCTCTTCAAGGGGCCCAAATAGTCGAATTGGGCCATCGGACCAAATTGGTCCATTGGATCAAAATGGGCCAATTTTGTGAGGATGCACCACTACAGAGTTCTGCAAAAGGGCAGAAAAGCCTAAAAATGACAAAAATGAAGAAGCCTTGGAGGAGGCTAATTTTGAGTCTCAAAGGCCTAATTTTGAGCCTGAGAGCAGAGAAGACCTTCCGTTTTCAGAAATTCCTCAAGCATGGATCAAGCAACATATTGAGGAACATAAGGTGAATTCCACCCCTGCTCATAGTGCAGATGCTTTTTCAAGAGAGACGAGTCCTGAAATGCTAGTTCGAGAAGTGAACCTGAGAGATGAAGTAAATCCTCAAATAGTCCACTTAGCCTCCTGGTTGTGGCACTATCCCTTTTTACAACAAAGGGTAACTTCTCTCCTTTTCTCCTATAAAAATGTCTTTGCATGGTCCTACAAGGATCTAACAGGGATTCCAGAGGAGCTTGGATTACATTGAATACCCCTAGTAGAGGGAGTTGCACCTGCAAGAAGTAGGCCATATCGACTCAATCCAAAATATGCAGAGGCAATAAAACTCGAAATCACAAAACTTGAGGAAGCAAGTATTATTGTTCCAGTAGAACATTCAAGGTGGCTTTCATCTACGGTTATTGTACCCAAGAAAAATAGCGAAAAAATAAGAATATGCGTCGATTTTCGTGCTTTAAATAAGGTAACTGTTCAAGATGGCTTCCCTCAGCCTTTCACAAAACAAGTATAGCCGGTCACACTTTGTATAGTTTTCTTGATGGTTTCAGTGGCTACAACCAAATATTAATTCATCTTGATGATAGAGACAAAATTGCCTTTGTCACTCCATGGGGCACTTATGTGTACACACGCATGGCTTTTGGGCTATGAAATGCACCTGCTTCATTTAATAGAACATTGTATCTGATACTGGGGAAATGGTTGACAACTTTTCTATGCATTTTTATGGATGACTTTTCAGTGTTCTCAGGCACAGATAGAAGAGCAGTAGTCCAAGATTTTCACGATCGCTTGGAAAATCTGAAGGAAATCTTTGAGCAATGTCTCAAAACAGGTTTGAAGTTGAATCCTGCTAAATGTCATTTTTTGGTCACTAAAGGCACTCTCCTTCGTCACATCGTGTCTGCAAATCAGATAACTGTAGATCCAGCAAAGGTCACTGCTATCCTTTCCATGCCCATTCCACGGACTCCTAAGGAAGTACAAAGCTTTTTAGGCCATGCCGACTACCATAGGAGATTTATACAGATGTATTCAGAAATAGCTAAGCCTCTGTCAAGGCTTACGAGTAAGAAGATTCCTTTCTCATGGAGTCCTGAGGCTGAAAAGGCATTTTTTGAACTAAAATTGAGGCTATGTACTGCTCCACTCTTAACTGTTCCTAACTGGTCAGTAGAGTTTCATGTGCATACAGATGCTAGTCTTCATGTAGTAGGAGTAGTTTTGGCTCAACCCTCCATGCCCAAGTTGCCCAAGGTGGATCAACCTATAGCTTATGCAAGCATACTACTTACCAGAGCAGAAAGAAATTACAGCACTACGGAAAGGGAAGGTTTGGCTATTGTTTTCGCACTCCAAAAGTTTAGGCACTACCTTCTAGGTGTGCATTTCATTGTCATATCTGACCATCAGCCCCTCAAATACTTAATTAATAAGCCTAGAGTAGCTGGAAGGATTTGGCGTTGGCTACTACTGTTTCAAGAGTATGATTTTGAGATTCATATTAGGCCAGGGAAAGGACACTACATGGCGGATCAGGTGTCAAGGACAGCTATGAGTGAAAAGGCAACTGGTATCAATGATGAACTTGTAGATAGTAGTCTCTTCGCGATAGAGACTCAAACTCAGTGGTATGATGAAATTCTGCATTTTCTCACTTCTGGAAAATTCCCTGAGAGCATAAGACCATCAGAGAAGAGGAGATTACTCTTTAAAGCCAAAGGATATTCGCTTATAAATGGCCATTTGTATAAATATTGTCATGATGGTATCTTGAGAAAATGTGTTTATCCAGAGGAGGTGAATTCTCTGCTTGAAGCAACACACAGTGAAGGGCATCTCAAAGGAGAGGAGTTGGCTCACAAAATTATCCACAGGGGTTTATGGTGGCCTCATGTTTACAAAGATGCTATCAAGTTTACCAAAGGATGTGATATCTGCCAGAGATATGCCCCCAAGCCTAGGAGACCAAATTTTCAACCATTAGTAATCTCCATTGGATGGCTACCTTTTGAACGATGGGGTCTTGATTTCATTGGACCAATCAGCCCAACTGGTCAACCTGGTGGTAAGAAGTATATCTTGATGGCCACATGTTATTCTACTAAGTGGGTAGAAGCTAAGGCTACTGCTGATTGTACTTCCACTACAGTAGCCAAGTTTATGTATAAAAGAATATTCTCAAGATTTGGCTGCCCACTTGAAGTCACCAGTGATAGAGGCACGCACTTTGTAAACCAATTGTTGCAAATAACCTTTGACAGGTACAAGACCTTCCATAAGAAATCCCGTGCATACTACCCGAGAGCAAATGGGCAAGCAGAAAGTTCTAACAAAATTTTGATTGGATTACTACGCAAATTAGCCTTTGACCATCATAGTTCATGGCCAAAAGCCCTCATTGGTGCAATATGGGCTTTTCGAACAACCAGAAGGGGCACCACGGGAGAGAGCCCATTTCTTCTAGTCTATGGGAAAGAGGCATTAGCCCCTTTCGAATTCATCATCAGAAAAGAAATTGAAGCAAAAAGAATTGATGTTGACCCTCACATTAGAAGATTGGTAGCATTGGAGGAATATAGGGAAACAACTATGATGAGGCTATAGGAAAAGCAGGAAGAAAGGAAACACATTCATAACAGACACTTAAGGACCAATAAGGTGGAAGAGGGAACTCTAGTGCTGATATATCAGATTCCAGCTCTACCAACTAAATTGGCACCAAAATGGTCAAGACCCTACAAAGTGCTGAGGATATTTCAACAAGGAGCAGTACAAGTAGAGGATCTACAGGGTGAGAAATTGCCTCTGGTCAACATTTCCAGAGTGAAGGCTTATCTAGGGTGAACGCTTATCTAACTTGCAACATTTCGAGAGAAATCAATCATTGTATATACCCTAGTTCTCATTTCAGCTTGTTTTGCCCATAGACAATTCTAATTTGTTTTTAGAAATTTTTTAGCCAATATTGAAGAATTGCACTGAGACGGTGCAATGTCTTGATGAGGGGGACTGTAATCGGGTAAGATTTCATCTGATTGTATGCCAGCCCAAAAAAAGAAAAACAAAACGTTTTAGCACCACTTCTTTTTGTCCTTGAGAGTTCACTGCTCCAGATTCTCCCTCATTTCATCTTTGTCGGTCGGAAAAAAATCATCCCTCAAAATTCAGCCCTCAAAATTCATCCCTCAAAATTCAGCCCTCAAAATTTATCCCTCAAAATTCATCCTTGGCATCATTTTTCATCCCTCAAAATTCAGCCCTCAAAATTCATCCCTCAAAATGCAGCCCTCAAAATTCATCCCTCAAAATTCATCCTTCAAAATTCAGCCCTCCAAATTCAGCCTTCAAAATTCAGCCCTCCAAAATTCAGCCCTCCAAATTCAGCCCTAAAAAATTGTCCCTCGAAAGCCTTCAAAATTTGTCCCTCAAAATTTATCCTTCAAAATTCATCCTCGACGCCATAATCAAGCCGGCTATCAGATTTGTGATGAAGTGTTGATAAGAAAGAGTCTCGCATTCAAGGCCATATTTCGAAGTCTTCAGGTGTTTTTTGAGACAATTGGTCGTCAATACCAGAATTAAACCACCTAACCAAAATTAGCCAACTCTCCCTCCACTTTTGTCAGATCGGCGGAACAGTGATGGTGCAATAAATGATGGGATCCAGTGATGGTGCAGTAAATGATGGGATCCGGTGGAAGCCACTCTCTGGGCCGCGCATGTGCAGTGAACAGTGATGGTGCCTTAAATGATGGAATCTAGCGGAAGTCACTCTCTTGGCCTCGAGATCTATATAAGAAGCAATTTGCACTCATTTGGGGTACGTACGTTCAGATGGTCAGAGATATCTTTTAGTGAAGGGTCCATTCGGAAGGATATAGAGAGATTTAGGAAGCTGAGAGATACACTCACTGTCGTCTCTCTGTGATTCTAGCTTTTGTCAATTTGGGTCTACGTGTGTTACTGTGGTATTTTGAGAGTGTTCTAATCAGGCTTCTCCTTGATTATTCTCTACTCACTGATGTGTTTTTGCCCACTGTAGAAGAAGCTTCTCTGTTGGAGAATATACAGAGTGAGAGCTTCAGTTTTGGGGGCAGTCGGCATGACAATGAGATTGGATATACAGGGATAGTCACTTGTAAGCTGGAGTTCATAGCATTGTATACCACACTTATATACCTTCTCTACGTTTGTATTACTTTCTCTGTGCTGAGATGTCCTAGTTCATCTTTCGAGTGATCAGACCTTTTGTAAAGTTAACAATTTTTTTCTTTTGTGTACTAGCACAATTTTTTTTCAATCTTGGTCGAATTGGCCTTTTCAACATCTTTGTAACACTCTGACTGTTTCTTGGTTTATCGTCTCAAGTAGTACCTCACACAATGATGTTACAGGGTATACTTCCCTAAGGAGAACCTCCCTTGAGTAGAAGGAGTACTGGAAGTATAGACCTGGTTACCCCCTCTACAACACACGAGTGTCATAGCAACCAACCCAATCAGAGTCAGAAAAAGCATGCAAATATGGAGGTAGTGATCCCCCCTTGGGATAAAACAACCCAAGTACCACTCAAATAGCGAAAGATGCGCTTAACGGCCTACCAATGCTTGACTCCTGAGCAATGCATAAACCTGCTCATCTGTGAGACAGCAAACTGAATATTTGGCCGAGTAATGCACAAGTAAATCAAGCATCCAACAGCCTGCTGATAGAGAACAACATCAAATGCATCTCCAGCATCATGAAGACTCAATCGTAAACCTGTCTCCATAGGAGTGGCAATAGGCTTACAGTCTTCAAGGCCAAAACGCTGCAATAATATTTTTCGTTTGACACAAAGCCATTCCACCATCAACTTGCATAAACTGAATGACCAAATATTGATGCAAATGCCCCAAATCAGACATCTCAAATGAGGCATGCAAATCAGCCTTAAAATCAGCAATATGCTTCTCAATAGGACCAGTGAGAAGCATGTTGTCAACATAGACAACAATGATAAGAAGCACATCATTAGCATGCTTAACATATAAGGTGCTTTCAGTTGGACTGTTCTCAAAACCATGTGCAATCAGATAGGCATGTATCTTCTCATACCAAGCATGTGGTGCTTGCTTTAAACCATATAATGCCTTCTTTAACCTGCACACCTGGTTTTCATTCCCTTTCTGCACAAAGCCATGGGGCTGAAAAGCATACACTTCTTCATGCAAGTCACCAATTAAGAAATGTTGTTTTAATGTCCAATTGATGTACATTCCAACCATGATGAGCTGCAAGTGCACAGATGCTCCGAACAGTAGTCATACGGCATGTAGGTGCAAAGGTCTCATCAACATCAATGCCTCTTTCCTGTGCATAACCCTTTGCAACAAGCCTAGGCTTATACCTGTCAATTGTTCCATCCGGTTTAGGCTTCAGCTTGTATACCCACTTAGTGCCAATGGCCTTCTTGCCAGGAGGCAAGTCACATAAAGACCAAGTACCATTCTTCATTATAACATCATATTCAGATTGCATAACAACCATTCAGTTTTCTGAATTTTGTGCTTCATCAAACAAAACAGGCTCATTCTCATCACAGAGACTAGATGCAGCCACAACATAGCAATCTGATGCAAAAGAGGCACTATGAGAGCCTAAACGAGTACGATAGGACAGAGGTGCATCTAATTTGCTGTCACGCAAGGTCTGCACCAGCCATTTTGGCATAGTTCTTGCTTGCTCAATATCAACTCTCTCATCAATAAGTGCATCATGTACATCTGCATCAGAAATGGAATTATCTACATCATCACATGAAACCTCCAAAGGCTGAGAAATTGCCTCATTAGGACCAACACTAGACTGTCCACCTGTAAAAAGAGGCAGCAAAGTATCATACATGTCTTTGGAGCTAACATATGTCTCCTTAGTACATGAAAGCAATGGCTGAATAGCATCTTCCACAAAAACAACATCATGGCTAACCAGAATGCGTTTAGTCTGTGGATGATACATACGATAGCCTTTACTTTCAGAACTGTACCCAACAAAAATACATTTTACTGCTTTATCATCCAATTTTTTGCGATGTTGTTCAGGCACTAATGCATATTCCAAACAACCAAAAACACGTAGATGAGCAATAGATGGCTTGTGGTCATTGTTGGAGATAGACGTCTACGGAAGCACGCGAACATCACAAGGAAGAAGAAGAAGCTTGGAGCACAAACACACAATACTGAATGTATTACTAGAGAATGTACAAAGATAAGTAGCCCATTAGGGCAATAGGCGTATGTACAAGCCGGGGGAAAAAAACCTCCTAAAGAGGGAAAAAAGTGCCCCGGTGGTCCTAGAGTGTCACACACATCACTACCTAAATATATCAACAAATCCCCCCTGGGAGTGATGCGGTGAACAAGGAGCTGGCACTCATGTATAAGGAAGTGCCAAGCTATGTGGAAATCACTCCACAAAAGGAAGTAAGCCAAAAGCTTTGCGGAAAGCTTCAAACTTCTCCCTAAGCAGAGCCTTCGTGAAAAGGTCTGCAATGTTCTCCTGCGTGGGCACATATGCCAAGCTGATCTCCCCAGCAGAGAACCTCTCCCTGACATAGTGATAATGCACCTCAATGTGCTTAGTGCAAGCATGGAACACAGGGTTCCTCGCAACTGCCAATGCGCTCTGACTGTCAGTGAAGATGGTGGTGGCAGAAGACTGGCCAACACCCAAATCAGCCATAAGGCGTCTAAGCCACACACACTCAACAATCGCTGTGAAAGCTGCCCTATACTCAGCCTCACAACTGGAAGTGGCCACAGTAGGCTGCTTCTTGCTCAACCAAGATATACATGAGCTACCAAGCCAGAAGCAAAAACCATTGGTGGACACACGAGTGTCATAGCAACCAGCCCAATCTGAGTCAGAAAAAGCATGCAAATCTGGCGGTAGTGATCCCCCCTTGGGATAAAACAACCCAAGTAGCCGATTACCACTCAAGTAGCGAAAGATGTGCTTAACCGCTTTCCAAGCGTGACTCTTGGGCAATGCATAAACTTGCTCATCTATGAGACAACAAACTGAATATCTGGCCAAGTAATGCATAAGTAAATCAAGCATCCAACAGCCTGCTGATAGAGAACAGCATCAAATGCATCTCCAACATCATGAAGACTCAATCGTAAACCTGTCTCCATAGGAGTGGCAATAGGCTTACAGTCTTCAAGGCCAAAATACTGCAATAATGTGTCAATATATTTCGTTTGACACAAAGCCATTCCACCATCAACGTGCATAAATTGAATGCCCAAATAGTGATGCAAATGCCCCAAATCAGACATCTCAAATGAGGCATGCAAATCAGCCTTAAAATCAGCAATATGTGTCTCAATAGGACCAGTGAGCAGCATGTCATCAACATAGACAACAATGATCAGAAGCACATCATTAGCACGCTTAACATATAAGGTGCTTTCAGTTGGACTGTTCTCAAAACCATGTGCAATCAGATAGGCATGTATCTTCTCATACCAAGCACGTGGTGCTTGCTTTAAACCATATAACGCCTTCTTTAACCTGTACACCTGGTTTTCATGCCCTTTCTGCACAAAGCCACGGGGCTGAAAAACATACACTTCTTCATGCAAGTCACCATTCAGAAATGCTGTTTTAATGTCCAACTGATGTACATTCCAACCATGATGGGCTGCAAGTGCACAAATGCTCCGAACAGTAGTCATACGACATGTAGGTGCAAAGGTCTCATCAAAATCAATGCCTCTTTCCTACGCATAAACCTTTGCAACAAGCCTAGCCTTATACCTGTCAACTGTACCATCAGGTTTACACTTTAGCTTGTATACCCACTTAGTGCCAATGGCCTTCTTGCCAGGAGGCAAGTCACATAAAGACCATGTACCATTCTTCATTATAGCATCATATTCAGATTGCATAGCAGCCATCCAATTTTCTGAATTCTGTGCTTCATCAAAAGAAACAGGCTCATTCTCATCACAGAGACTAGATGCAGCCATAACATAGAAATCTGATGCAAAGGAGGCACTATGAGAGCCTGAACGAGTACGATATGACAAAGGTGCATCTAATTTGCTGTCACGCAAAGTCTGCACCAGCCATTTTGGCATAGTTTTTGCCTGCTCAATATCAACTCTCTCATCAGCAAGTGCATCATGTAAATCTGCATCAGAAATGGAATGATCTGCATCATCATATGAAACCTACAAAGGTTGAGAAATTGCCTCATTAGGACTAGCACTAGACTGTCCACCTGTAAAAAGAGGCATCAAAGTATCATACATGTCTTTGGAGCTAACAGATGTCTCCTTAGTACATGAAAGCAATGGTTGAATAGCATCTTCCACAAAGACAACATCACGGCTAACCAGAATGCGTTTAGTATGTGGATGATACAGACGATAGCCTTTACTTTCAGAACTATACCCAACAAAAATACATTTTACTGCCTTATCATCCAATTTCCTGCGATGTTGTTCAGGCACTAATGCATATGCCAAACAACCAAAAACACGCAGATGAGCAACAGATGGCTTGCGGTCATGCCAAGCCTCATATGGAGTGATAGACTGCAACGCTTTAGTGGGACACCTGTTCAGTACATATGTTGCACACATGACAACCTCAAGCCAGAAACTATGTGGTAAGCCTGACTTTTGACCATGCACCTCGCCATCTCCATGAGTGACCTGTTCTTTCATTCAGCAACTCCATTCTGTTGAGGTGTATACGGCACTGTACACTGGTGTTTTATCCCATGTTCAGCCAGAAATGCATTAAAATCTGAAGACATATATTCCCCCCCTCGATCAGAATGGAGGGTGCCCATTTTACATGCTGTCAAATTTTCAGCCAAAACCAAAAACTGTTTGAAGCACATGAACACTTCGGACTTTGCTTTGAGTGGATATACCCATGCATGCCTGGAAAAATCATCAATGAAATTCACGAAGTAAAGGTAATTTCCAAAAGAGGGTGTTTGCATATGACCACAGACATCACTATGTAGAAGCTGCAATTTCTGCGTAGCCCGAACTGAACCATCTTTTGGAAAGGAAGAACGCTGCATTTTGCCCAAAATACAGCCTTCACAAACATGTTTTCCAGGTGCCTCAAGTTTGGGCAAAGAGGACACCATTTCAGATTTCTGCAGGCGTAACAAACTAGCAAAATTCAGATGACCAAAGCCTGCATGCCAAAGCTTTGCATCTGACATAGCCTGAGAATCATGAACTGCACATGCCGAATCATTCACAGATCTTTCATAGTCTATGAGCTTATACAACCCACGACATAAAATGCCAGAAGCAATAATCACATCGCCATTTGAGAGATCATGGACTGTACACCTGTGATCAACAAATTTCACAACCAAGCCAATCTTGGCTAATGCAGAAACTGATAACAGATTCTTTTTTATCCCTGGCACAAATAAAGCATCTGACAAAGTGAAAGAACTACCATCAGCAGTAGTCAGAATGATCTTACCAACTCCCATAACAGGATAAGAGGAGTTATTGGCGCATGTGACAGTATTCCCTGTAGGGGCAGGCTCGAGTGAAGAGAAGAAACTGCGCTGCGAGTTAATATGTTTGGTCGCCCCATTGTCAAATTACCAAACATCTGAGTCTACTGCAGACATGCACTGATCAGGAGAAGATGGGTCAAAACTGCAGACAGTAGTAAATGCCCATTCTTCTTCCTGCACAAGATTTGCAGACTCTGTTTTTGGTGTAGAGGCCTCTGCAACAACCATTCCAACCTCTTTCTTCTTTGCCTCTTTAGCAGCCAGTTTTGGACAGTTCTTTATAATATGATCATTTCCTTTACAGTACTTGCAGAACAATTTCTGCTTTTCTGATTTCTTCTCATCTTTATCCTGGTTCTTCGATTGTGCAGCATTTGCAGATTTCTGCTTACTAGTAGAAGAGCTCCATTTTCCTTTGCCCTTCTGACTAGCGAGGAAAGCTTGATCTGCAACACGCATAATGGACCTGTTCTGCCTGGACTGATCTTCCTGCAACAGAACAGAGACTAATTCCTCAAATGACAAGGCATTCGAATTGCCTTTCATCATCAACCGAAGAGTAGAGGCAAAACTCTGATATGAATCAGGAAGACCATTCAAAACGGTCTGCACAAGTGAGCGATCTGGTATAACCTCATCAGCAGAAATCAATTGTTCCTTCAGGTCTTTGATCTTTGTAAGAAAACTGTCCATAGAATCACCTTCATTCATGTGCTCACTCTCCAACTATTTTCGGAGGTAAGCAACACGAGCCTCATTCCTAGCCTGGTACAAAGTGGTAAGTGTATCCCAAGCATCCTTTGCTGTTCTGCAAGAGCGAATGTGAGGAATAATGGCACGTTTGACAGACAAAGCTATCAATGCATGTGCCTGGGCATCTCTGCCATCCCAACGAATCTGCTCTGCAGTAGGTGCAACAGAAACAGCAGCACGAACAGGAATCTGCGGAATATCATCTTCGACACCATCTTCATCAGCTCCAACACCTGTATTTGCAGTACCTGTCATTACAGGTGTAACAGGACGTCTTTCAACACCCTGCACAATGTTCCACAATCCTTTTGCAACCAATACATTTCGCATCATATAAGCCCATAATGGGTAGTTGGTACCATCCAACTTATCCTCAACAGCCAACACAGAATACATCACTGCTTTCAGCCATGGCCGGTGACTAAAATACCTTGATGCAGAAAATTGACTGTATCTCAAAAAGTTGAACAGAACTGCCAGACGAGTTCTACTAGACTTGTAGTAGACTTCGAGACGCTTAAACTGGCGAACAAAAACTGGTATATACCTTTGGCACAAAAGGATGAAATAGCCTACACAAGCGCTGCGATAGTGCGTTCGGAGGCCGAAACGAGCTCAGATCGCGATTTCGGCACCACATAGCAAAGCTGTTTTGATCTCGGAAACACCCTGAGTATGCTCACCAAATTTCGTGCGAATCTGAGACTGCAAACGGAGGAGTGTCGACGGCGCCCTAGAAGAAGCGACGACCTGCTCTGATACCAATTGTTGGAGATAGACGTCTACGGAAGCACGCGAACAACACAAGGAAGAAGAAGAAGCTTGGAGCACAAACACACAATACTGAATGTATTACTAGAGAATGTACAAAGATAAGTAGCCCATTAGGGCAATAGGCGTATGTACAAGCCGGGGGAAAAAAACCTCCTAAAGAGGGAAAAAAGTGCCCCGGCGGTCCTAGAGTGTTCACACACATCACTACCTAAATATATCAATAGTCATGCCAAGCCTCATATGGAGTGATAGACTGTAGCGCTTTAGTGGGACACCTGTAAGCTTCCTATAGAAAGTTATTTCACTAGTTTAGGATGAGTATATGATGAGAAATCACATTAAGAAAGGGGTGTAATCCCGACTTTTTAGGAAGATGACAGTGAGCAAACATAGGTGACTTACAGAGAACCTATCTCACAGAGTACTAAATCAAATGATATGAAAATTAGTAGCTGAGAACTAAAAGGTCTAAGCTACATACGTCAAGTATTCGTAGAGAAATCCTCAAAACAAATTCACAAAAATGAGCATTTAGCAGCAGACAATAGTAGATACCAAATGACTTGCGTAAACTAAATCAAATGAATGTATGATTGTTATATTCCAGAGATTTACATGCTTGGAGGAACAAGAAATTCCTTGCTCGAGGGATAACCAAGGACAAAAGCAAGAGAGTTTATATGAGGTACCTACTCATGATGGCTAGATGAGTAGCGGGACCTTAGAGAGAACCCTAGATGGTTACCAGACAAGGGCTATAAATAGGCTGGGAGGTGAGTCCCAGGCATGTCATTCCTCGGCTTCTTTATCACCTATCTCTTGCTTCACCAGTAGTGTCTCGACATTGTTCCTGAAGATTACCTTTCATCCTCCTCTTCCTCTATAGACCCATAATCAAGCTCCTATTCCTCAGTGTGATAGAGATCTTCTCGCTCAGCATTCTCCTTCTGTGTCTCAAACACTCCTCTGCCTTCAGCATGTAATAGTCTTCCAAAACGATGCTTTTTTATGATAATATGCTGCAATATCTGCCAACAAGGCTACTTCACAGTCGTTCTCATAGTCCTCCACTATTGCCATCCCTAAAGAGCCAGAGCACAATTCACCTTCTCTTGCTTTGTCAATCAAGGCAACAACTACTAATTTGGTGTTAGGTTTTCCTGATACACAAGGTTAAGAAAATAGATAAGCCCGACATCAGAGCCATGAATGTTCAATATGATGAATTATATACTACATCCAAATCCCTCCTTCCCTATTCTTCTAGTGCATTGAGGGCTTCCATCCCTTCTGTTCGAAATGGTTTGTGATATGACACAAATTGTTCTGGTGTTTGCATTAGTGGCTACCCGTTGCTCCTACCCCCTTGAATCTCATTTTTAAAAAGCTCTTCAACTTTGGATCTTAGGCATGATAACTCGTATACTTACCTTTTCACGGGTTGATGAACCAATTGAAATAACTTCCACCGTTTAGTTCCTACAGCAAGATTTCCCCTCTCGCGTAAAAATCATTTGCACCTTCCTGGCTCAAACCATTGTTTTGCATACCTATTGTTACAACTGTGTGCTCATCTTCTATAGTGCCGCTTCTCTTCCTTCATGCTCATTAGGGGAAAAAGTGAGCCCCCTTTGGGCCTTGTAAGGATTCCTAATTTTTAGGGATTAAAATGCGTAATCCTAGAGATTAAAGGCCACATGAAACCACTAGTGGTATTGTGAAATAAAATATTATTTGTAGATATTTGAACAACCAAGACCCTTGGATTTTATAGAGCGATGGTCCACATTCAAATTCCTGAGAGACTAGAGAGAGAGAGCCTTAAATGCGATGGCAAGTTGGTTAGTCTCTGCAAAAAATTGAGCCGTTGGATCATGCTGAATCGGAGGGAAAACCGTGAATGGGGCTGATCTTGTCTCCTCAGAGGTTGTAGAGGTGTTGGATCTTCTCAAGATCTAATGGACCACGTTGAAAGACGCATTTCTACCATGGGGAGGCCTTAGAACCATTGTATAAGAGGCTAGATCTAGTGGAGGAGAGCAAAAAGCACCAATCCATCATGGGGGAGCGATAGTGGTTGTTCGATTTCACTCCAATCTAAGGGAGGAGGTGAAAAGGCGCTTTTTTTCAGCCAAGGGCATCAAGACCATTGAGATTGAAGGTGATCCAAGGGCTAGAAATGAGGGTGCCTCACTTCCCACAAGTTGCATTCATATCCATTAGATCTTCAGTGAATCCAAGGGCCAAGGCTTAAGGATGCCTTGACTTTTGCACTTTGAGCTTAGCCATTGCATCTTTGGGGCCATCTAAGGGCTCTAGTTCACTCGACTCCGATCTCAAACCACTTATGGAAATGAAACCACCAATGAAGGTAGTTTTTGCATCTTTGAACAAAGAAAACCAAGGGAAGCCTATGCCTAGTCTAGTTGATTAAGGGACTAGACTGTGTCCACTGCTCTCTTCCTATTGGTGGATCACTAATCACTCCTGAAGCCAAAAGGCCCAAGGAGGGTTCATTTTTTCCCCTAATGTCATAGTTATCTGCACTATAGTCTAACCAATTTTTAGTAATCACTGCTAGAGGACTCTTGAGGGCCTCCTGTGCCTCGAAAAAAAACTTCCCTTTCTCAACTCAAACACTAAACCTCAGACTTTATCTCCTCTCATTCTTTACTCCATTCAGCATGACCTTGTTTTCCTGGTAGAACCTAGGGACAGAGGGTGACAAACCTCAACAATCTTGCTTTTTGACATTTATTTTCTCCATATTCTCTTCCCCTTCACCTCGTTGTGTTCCTTTTTCCTTCCTCATCTACATGTTCTTTTTTTAAATTTGATGTCTGCTATGTCACATATCTACCCAAGTTCAATCAGCATCATATCATTGGCATCCCTCTTACTTGGTCTCATTTCTTTTTTCCTGCTTATCCTCATTTCTAAGTTCATAATGTTACTCTGTTGTTTTCTTGATGTTTCTAATTTGAATACCTTTTTCTTAGTTATGGATAGAGTGTTTGCCTTCTCCTCAACGTTGTTGTCCCCTCCTCTTTGCACCTGCCCAAATTCACTTATCCTAATTTCTCTGTCGTCCACCTTACTTATCCTTATCTTGATGCAGCCATCCTTGCTTATCTGTGCTTCCATATTTCCAACATTACTCTGTCCCTGTCCAAAAATCCTGCTATCGTTTTTGAGGATATGAAACTCTGATCACTTGGTTTGGACCCTTTGCATGCATCTATGTTTCTTGCATATAGTTTGCTGCTTCTTGAGGCACTATCCTCCAGTTCATCACCTTCTCCCATTCTAAGAGCACACTAGCATGATATCAAATAACCTCTAATTAATTATGAATTTTCCCATTTTTCTACCTAGCACATGACCTTGAAGTCGAACATCCTCCTAATATATATCATGTAGCTGAGCAACAAGCAAACTCACTCCAATCCCCATGTTCAGCAAGCTCTAATCCCACCACGTTCTTACTACCAGTCATATTTGCCTCCATATTCGCTCCTCCTACCTAAAGGTTTTTCTCTACTTCTATGAGGTAACCTATATCCGTCGCTAACTTTGTGTTGTCCATGTTGCCCATCTCGTCCGTTCCCTTGCATTTTCCCTTATCCACATCACCTTGATTCCCTCTCCACTTGTGAATTGAATCATCTACAAACAATCTCTTCCTATGACCTTCGTCTCCTTTGCCGTGCATATAGCCAAGAAGTTCACTCTAATACTTCCTTTGACTATGTGCATCATAGCAATTCTATCCTATATCAAATTTATCTTCACGAATCCTTCAATCGAAAACATTTTTGTCACGAAATATCTAAGCCTATGTGTCCATTCCCATGCATGTACCCGTGAAGTGAAGGATTATTTGATTATGAACTAAGAGCTATGAGAAGTTAACTACAACTAAATTATGCAAGTTTGATTGCATCTCCTATTCCTTTCCTTCCTCTCTTTAGTCACTTCTTCCCTTCTCTCCATTGTCTATTCCTTCATAGGCAAGCTTCTAGGAAGCTCCTTCAAGGGTTATCGATTAAGAAGAGAAGAGTGTGGTTGTGTGCATAATAGTCTTAGGAATTTCACATGGAAAGAAAGTGTGTCCTATCCTTTCAAACTCCGAGCCTTGTAGTGTACGTGCATAAAAATTACTCGATCATATCTTCCTTTTCCATGCTGGTTGATGAAGTTGACGAGCCGCATCCTCCATTGATTTTTGTAGAAGAACCCCGAAAAGAAACTTATTCACACATGATTGGAGAAAAAGCAACAAAGTTAATAGAAAAAAATCATCATAATAAAATAAAGATTTCTAAAACTACTCCTATTCTACTCATAATCTTGAAGAATCACCACACATGGTAGATTAATCACCCAAAAAGGGGATTCTAATCACACAAAAAATGGTTCATCTCAACAACTTTTGTGAATCTTGCAAGCCACAAATGCTCACAAGAGCGTAATGAAATGAAGAACTCAAAAAATCATCATGAAAATCTTGCACACACATCACTTTCAAGCAAAAGACCATCACGTAAGTGACAAGAGAATGCTCCCCGGCAATGGCGCCAAAAGTTGTTGACATTGTAGCATCACAACTCATATTTGTCAATCCAAAGAGCATCTCATGAGACCCAAATACTGCATAGAAGCATTTAGCAGACGTAATGGTGCTTTGTTAGCACACAATTAACAAAGAAACTACATGTAAAATAAGAAGAAAGCATCGTTAATGATACACACACTTAATTACACACGTAATCACGTCATTAATCTACAAACTAATGCATCACAAGCATAAGGCAAGAAAGGAACAAATACACAAGCACATCATAACGACAACAAGAGCTCTCCAAACATTCTGCAAACTAGCATAATCTCATTGCTTTTAAGAATGTTCCTCGAAAATGAGAGGTAGTGACCTCTTTATATACAAAAATGGGCAAAATGCATGCTATGTGGGATTTCTAAACTGAAAGGAGAATGAATATCACTTATTCTTTAGTGTGGCACTCACACACACCTATACAAGAGTGCTTATTCAACTAAATGAGAGGTAGAAAAAGGTACAAATGATTACAAAAAAGAGTGGATCCAATAAATATATGGTGTCTCTTCAACACTCATTTTCTTCATTCTAGTCACAGATCTATTCAAGCCATCTATATAGATTGGCAAATCATGCTGGTTTGTGTTCAAATACTCCAATGAGGTCATATATTCACATTCAATTACGAACATGAACCCTGCCAAAGGCACAAAGCTATGCATGTCTTCTAAGGCCATCATGGCTTCCTCTTTTGACTCACTAGAGGTGTCTGAGTAAATGAAAGTGGACACTCGATAAAACTACACTTCCCACAGATGATATGACACTACCTTGGCTTCTAGGACACGTCCTGAGCATAGGTTCATTCACGGATCACCTAGATCATGTTATGGGGTCTCCTTGATTTGCTATTGCCCTTGGAATTAATCCAGCAAAAATTGTTATTTCTTTAATAGGCTTTTAAGTTGATCTCAGATTCCCAAGATACACGATACCTCATCTGGATGATATACGATACTTATTCGTCCACAATACACGATACTCCAAAGTAAATGATACATGATACTAGACTAAGCCATGATACTTGGGGTAAGAACAATACACGATACTTGGATCAAGATGATACACGATACTTGAATAATTGTGATGCACGATACTCAAGGGCCGCGATACACGATACTTGAATAATCACGATACATGATACTCAAGAGCTGGGATACATGATACTTGAATAATCGTGATACATGATACTCATGGGCCGCGATACACGATACTCAAGATCCACGATACTTAGGTAATGCGATACTCGACCCAACGATACATGATACCTAAGTATCACGATACACAGGGAGTATAGGTATCGACGATACACAATACCTTCCAGGTATCATGACACATAGGAATTTAAGTATCATGATACTTGAACTCGATCGATCACGATACTTGGACCCTTTCACTAAAAAAAAAAAAATTTATCAATTACTTATGTGGATGTGCTCTTTGTGCACTCCTCTTCACCCCTATGTACCTGTGGGAATCAAACTCTCACTCAACCCCATGATACCTTCCGCACGATATTGATTGCGAGTCTTGTCATGTTTTTTGTGAATTAAAATTGCTACAGAGTAGAATATAATTAATCTCACCTCCAAGACAATCTATCCAAGCTCTTCCACTGAATTCATGCTCTTGAAGGCCTTAATTGCCCATGATATCACTCCTGCAATACTGGTTGTTTGTGCTCCACGATACTTGTAGAATACAAGTGAGTAGTGACTGAAAAAGTTTTTTTATATTTTTATACCTTTGGACTAACCAAAGGCTGAAAAGCAATGAAATGAAAAATTTGGGGATTTTGAGAAACCTACCTACCTACTCCCCTCCTCCTCTCTCCTATCTACTCCCTACTCCTACTCTTTCACTCTCACTTCTCCAAGTCTACCAACTTACTACACACACTTTCAAAGTGTGAAGTAATATGTGCAACGAGAAATGACTTTCCAAAGTAGAGTGCTTACCTCTTCACAACTTGTACCTTCACCTACAAGCTCTTACCATCACACAAGTACCTTGATTCAAATCGTACTTCCTAGCAATGGCACCAAAAAATGTGTGTACCTAAGTTACTTAGGGATTTGCGACGAAAGAGACAATACCTCGATCACCAACAAGTGCATATCGTGGGAATGATCACACATTTAAATTGTCAATCTGAGAAGTATTGTAAACCTAACCAAGTGTATGAGGACGTGCACTTAACTAATGGTCAATGAAGTGTAATAGCTAACATTACATGCAGATGAGTGCAATCTATCACATACATCACATATGCAAGTGGAAATGGTGTCATGATACTTGAAACAGCAGCAAGCACAAAAACGGACTTTTCTCTCGCTCAGAATATAGTCAGGTTCTTTTTGAAGCTCTCGACGAGACACTTCCACTGGTACTCTTATTCTCAGAATCTTGCTTCAAATTATGGGTAAAAAATAGAGCTGTGGGACTCACCTAATCACGCCACACAACTTCTCAAGCTTCACACACACATTACACTCTTCAGAAAAGCAATGAAATGGATGGACAACACTTCCGTGCACTCAATTCAAGCTACCAACACACATACAAGCTCACAAGCAACGAGATACAGGAGGAAGAAGAGGTGAATTTGAAATTCTTGTGTTCTCTAATCTCACAATGGCAAAAAGTCTTTACAAAGAGTCACAAAACGATTTATATACATGTGCCCTAAAATGGTCCGTTCACACAAGAGACTGGCACTTTATTGAAGAAAACCTAAATTCCTACTAGTTTATAGGGGTAATGTTACAAATCTCTTTGCATATGCATATAGAGGACTCCTCTAGTGCATTTACATGAGTGGAATATATTATGAGATGGATGTTTTACAAAAATACATGCCCAAATTCAGAAAACTTTTGGGGAACTTCTTTTTCTTCTCTTTTCTTTGCTTCTCTACTCGTAGCTCTCTACAATACTCTCCCCCTCTTTGTCTCTGTCATCCCTTGATAGGCTTTGCTTATTCTCTCTAGATTTGTGTTCATAGTGGGTCTGGTCCTTTGTTGATAGCATCTTTGTTGTTGACCACCACTAGCTCCCAGTGGTTGAGCAAGCCTTCAGGAATTTTAGAGAATTTGTTACCTTATCTGAGCCTCAGTCCTATGCTTCTGTCTACCCCTTGGTATTCCTTACATTCATACCTGAGGGTTGCTGTAGTATCGTTGATGCATGTATATTTTTTCCATGGCATGCACCTAGTGGCTAAGAATGTGACTATCTTAGTCACTCTTTTCAACTTTTTAGCCTCTACCTCCTTCTAACTTTTGGCCTTTGAATAACTTCTTTGTTCAAACACTTCTCGGCCCTGTTGTATTGTTATAGCTTGTTTATTTCTTATCATGGCACACACCAGTTGGTAGATATTGCATCTATTTTGTTGGTGCATGACAACCATCAATTGATGTTTTGATCAAAGGGTTGTTGAAGACAAAAGATGAATAAGAGATCAACAAGTGAAGCTTGAAGATAGTGCACATTTAGGAAATGAAGACTTGTATACATATGTACATTAAACTTGTAATTACCTCACTTATACTTTTGTTATGGACATGAGCTTGTACATATATGCCTATATATACAAGTAGAAAGTCGGGGCATGTATGAGAGAGCATGAGATGTGATGAATTAGAAATTGTAAGAGTCATTAGACACTTTAGAAATGAAGAAGATCTCTCTCATCATTCAGATGTAAAGTTTTCTGAGTAGAAGAAAAAGTTGCACCCGATCTTTTGCTGAGTACTCCTTCTGTGTTTAATCTTTTGTGAAATGATTTTGTACAAGTCTAAGTCTATAGATGAATGACCTTTATACAAGTTTTCAGATCCTAATTGTGATCAGCCTGCGAGAATTGAGAGTAGGAACATTTACATGTGTAAATGTGAAGAAGTGAAGTTTGCAACAGGCACAAATTTGATGCTAATGTTTTGGTCAGTTCTCTTTCCACATTGTAATTTTTGAGCAAACAAGCACTCATTCTTTAAGTTGAAGGTAAGCTACCTATGTCTAAAAGCATTTGAATAAATGGGTTGTAATTTGAGAGAATTATGCATTAGAAGTTACAGGTGTCAAAGTCGACTATAGAGAAGTATAGTTTTAGACATAGGTGAATTGTTTGAAGTAAATATCAAGATTTACTAAACCTTTTTAGATGTTTTAACTTGGAGAAGGTGCAAAAACATTAGTCAACACCTATACAAAGTTTCATTAGAAACTTTACACATTTGTTCGGTCAATGAATGAGTTATGTGCATCACACTTTTCTGTGTGTTGAGTTTGTTCACAGTTAGTTCAAAATTTTGGTAATCTAATATTGGTCCTCCAAATTTGTAGAGTTTTTGGGTAATTCTTGATATATGGGTGCTCTAACATCAATTATATCTTGTTCTTTTGGAGATTAATACTCTCCATCAGTGGTATCAGAGTAAGAATCATCAAAATAGAAGAAAGGAGAACCCCGACTACTACAATCATACAGAAATCAATATTTGAAGGTTCAAAAGGTGAAAACTTAAAGGGAAAGCTTGGGAAGGAGGCTTGGAGCTATCAAGAAGATGAAAACAAACTTCATTTGAAGTAAAGGTACACTTATTTCTCATAAAGCTTGAAGAATTTAATACACATGTTAAGAAAGGACGGGAGATTCTCTTCAGATAGAGAAATTGGATAGAGAAAATTATCCAGCTTGGTCAATGAGGATTGAAGCTCATCTCATGAGCAAAGACCTAATAGGTTATATCACAAGTAAAGAAGAAAAACTAGAGTTCAGAGATCCTAGTGTTCCAACTAGGGATGAACTCTCATATTTGAAGACTTGGATGAAGAAGGATGCTCAAGCAAGGAGCATCATCTATATGGGAGTCAATGACTTCTTGCTACCTCATATTAGAGGACTTGAAAGTGCAAGTGACATATGGAATGCTTTGAAGAGCATTTCCAAAATACGACAAAGTCAAAGAAGGCATCCTTATGGGCAAAGTTCACTACATTTAAAAAGAAAGCTTCTCAATCCATTTGTGATTATGTAACAAGGATGAAGGACATTGCAGATGCATTAGGAGTAGTTGATGAAGATATTGAAGAGGATAAATTGGTAAGGCAAATCCTCACAGGTTTGAGAGGAGATGACAAAGGGAAGCCATTCATTTTGTCTACTGATTTGTCACTAGATCATTTAACTCCTGACTTGAATCAATTGCTAGGACATATGCTAACTTTTGAGCAGGATGTCAAAGGTGATCTTGATAAGAGTACATGTCAAACAATGTATTCAAAGGACAAGAAGAAGAATATCAAAGGCAAGCCACAATTAAATGAAGAAGAATGTACAACTAGCCAAGCCAACTTCCTAAGAGGAAGAGGAGGCGGCAAAGGAAGAGAAAGAGGCAGACGCAATAAAGATGGAGCCAAAGCTTGTTGGATTTGTGGTAAGACAAATTATTTAGCTCTTGATTGTTAGCATAATAATCAGAATAATGGAGGATATAGTCAGAACTTTAATTCAAGAGGAAGAGGTGGTAGAAACCAAAGAGGTAATTTCAAAGGTAGAGGTAGTAGAGGTTACTTTCGAAGAAATACAGGTAGCGGTTTCCAAAGTCAATATTACAACAATACCTACTATAATTATGCTTCAGATTAGAAGGAGGATTCAACCTTGATTATGAATGCAACTTGTGAAGGACAAAGTGAAGACCAAAGATTCTTCTATATTGACTCAGGGTGTAGCAATCACCTAAGTGGTAACATAGCCTTGATGACTGATTTGGAGAATAAGGTGAGTAATCATGTAGTTCAAATAGGTGATAATACAAAGCACAATGTGAAGTCAATTGGATCAGTGAAAGCCAAGGATGGGAGCACTCTTCTGAGTAAGGTTTTGTATGTTCCGACAATTCCAAAGAATTTGATAAGTGTAGGGCAGATTGTTGAGAAAGGTTATGAAGTAAGATTTACTAATGATGGAGATTTTGTGGAAGACCCTAGAAATGGGTATAGACAAATTGTTTCAGTGAAGAAAGAACGAAGGTTATTCACATTGAAGATTCAAGGTAATGTTGGTCATGCCTTGTTCACTTATGGAGGACATAAGATCTCTGAGTTAGATCTTTGACATAAAAGGCTCGAACATTTCAATGAAAGAGGTATTAAGGATATGATTAACAATGGTTAAGTGCTTAGATTGTCTAATGGTGCAAGTCAACATATGACATACAGATGTGAGGCATGTCAATTAGGTAAGGCTCATAAGCAATCATATACTAAACATGGTTTCATGTATTCAGAGAAGCTTGAGTTGGTACACACAGATGTGTGGGGACCATCAAAGGATTTGAGTATTAATGGTTCAAGATATTATGTGATTTATGTTGATGATGCTACCAGGTGGATCATTATATATGTGATCAAAGATAAATCAGAGGTATTCAATACATTTAAACATTATCACGTGTATGCAAAAAGAATCACAGGTCAAAAGTTGAAGAGACTAAGGTTAGATGGAGGGGGAGAGTATTTCTCTAATGAGTTCAGTGATTACTTATGGAATGCATGTATAAAAAGGGAAGTTACTTGCAGGTACTCTCCTCAACAAAATGGTGTAGCAGAACGGAGAAATAGAACTCTTGTTGAGTTTGCAAGATCAATGACGGAGAAAAATTATCCCAATTATTTGTGGGTTGAGGCTGTAAATACAACTACATACTTGGTTAATAGGTTACCATGTAAAGCTTTGCAGGGTATGACACCATATGAAGCTTGGTGGGATAAGAGACCTACCTTAGATCATTGCAAAGTATTTGGATGTTTGGCTTATGCATATGTGCCATCTCAGTTGAGGTATAAATTGGAACTTAAAGCTGAAAAGTAAAGCAATTTCTTGTATCTAAGGATGTTACATTTGATGAATGTTGGGTTGTAGGGTATGCACACACCCACAATTGTGCATAGGAACCCTCCCTAGACCATAATAATAACCCTCTTTGTATATACTTGAGTGTCACATGTGAACACTCTCCAAAAATCACTTTTTGATATTCCCTTAGACCATAGTGTAGGTGACCCATGGATAATTCACCTTTTTTGCTCTTACAAGGAAATCCCACGTAAAATTCCCACGCATGCATCTTCTTGGGATTTGTTGGTTGCAAGAAGAGATTTTAGAATATACTAGAAGATATGTTAGTTAGAGAGAATCACCTTTTTGACTTTTCAAAAGAGCACATGGGGAATAGAGCTTAGCTTATAAATAGAAGCTCATTTTTGTAAAGAGGGGAGCTTTTGGTCGAAGTGCTCTCATGTAAAATCTCTTCTCAATGGAAGATGCTCTCATTTACTCCAAGAAGACTATTTACATTTGCATGTATTGTGTCTTGTGAGTGTGTGAGAGTGGTGTGTGTGTGCCTATGAATGTCTCTCCTTTGCATGAGTAGAGTAGTTGTATTCTCTTGTATTTTCCTCATGGACTAGAATCCTTGACTCCCTATTCTCCTTGTTTTCAAGCATGTGGCAAAGCATGGGGCTGTTGCCAATGGCTTGAACATGTGGGAGATAGGGGTGGATGAGAGGAGAGTCACTCTTGAGCTTTCCTACTTGCTTCCATGCAAGGTGGTGTGGGTTTTGGGCATTCCTTGCTACAACCTCAACACTTTTTGGCGCCGTTGCGAGGGATGGTCGGCCTTTCATCACTTGGAGAGCTTAGGAACATGTGGTAAAGTATTGTGTTGCAAATTTTTTGCTCAATTACATAGGATTTGAGTTTGTGCATGGCACTTTCACCCTTCCTTTGGGCCATTTGCTCCCCATTTTCTTGCTTTTGTAGGGTAGTTTTAGTTCAATTTGAGTGTTTCACAAGAACAACCACTAACCCCCTTATCTCTCTCATTCCCTCACATACACACCTTGCTTACATCCACCTTTGGCATCACTATTCACCTCTGTCATCTCTTTTTGAGTGTTGTCTTGAAAAGTGGGATGGGTTGTACTCTTTGTTATCCTTTCCACTCTTCACTTTCACGAAAATCCCAAAAGAAATCAAACGTAGAAATTTTCCATTGTATATTCTTACTTAAATGGTTGTATTTCAATGAGCTCTATACTCCAATACTTATGTTGCAAAATTCAGGCTTTGGTTGAGAGACATGTCATTCCGTTTCTTGTCACATCATACATTAACTCGAAGGAGAGTTCGTGCAGTAGGTGGCATGTGGCTGTTAGAGTATGATCAATGTCTACCCCTCATGATTGTATGCACATTTTGTAAGGCCCCCTTTATGAGGAGAAGCCAAGCGTGCATTACCCAATTGATGGGAATCCCAACTTGAATGTTGGATGAAGGTCATATTGGACCATGTAAGATATTATAAGGAAAGGGAGTTACCAGGGTCCCCAATTGTGGGGTCCGGGGCAGCGGTGAGCAGCCCCGGCTGGGGGGTCCAAGGGGGCCAGCGGGCCCCGTGGTGGGGGTCCGGGGGCAGCGCCCCCGGCACGACGGTAAAGGGAATATTCCATGGAATATTCCCTATCGGAGTCAGAAATCATTTATATTTGTTAGGTCGGTTCAACCAGTCTAAGCCGTGTATGGCAATTACGCGGGCGGTGGCCGCCCATGCTCTACCGCCCATGTATAGCCGTCCATGGCAGGCCACCCATGATCCTATATATACATGACTTCTGCACTACCTAAGACATTGAGTTGAGCCAGCATACCTCTACCTTGTATCTCCCTATCTAGAGTTGTTTAGATCACCATTTAAGCTCTACCTTGAGAGCGCACGGGTGGACAACGCCATCATCTTTGTACTTGCTGCTAGTAGAAAATTGTTGAGATTCTCCTATATCTGTTATCTTCTCTGCTATTGCTCCTGTGTTATATTGTGTAACTATTGTCTTACATGGTATCAGAGCTGTAAGGTTCGAATAGCTTGAGAAGTATCATTATTTTAGCCTACTAGCAGACTAGAATATCAGTAGATTATTCGAGTGATTACATGATGGCTTCATCGTCGAACACTAGTCTTGGTGCTTCACCTAATGTTAATGCTGCACCTATTTGAATTCGTCCACCTGCATTCACTGAAGGGAAGCTGGATGGAACCAACTATACACTCTGGAAGTTCAAAATTTCTGCAATTTTGGACTCCTATGAATTACTTGACACTGTCATAGGACCGATGGGATTGGATCCAGAGCCTATACCAGTTGAAGATCCAGCAAATTCAAGATTGATGATTCAGCCAGATCCAGATCTTCTACGAGCTTGGAAGAGGCGGAATGCTGATGCATTATGTGCGATTGTCACTAGTGTAAGTGATTCTGTGCTTACTTTAGTTCAACATACTACTAAAGCACATGAGGCTTGGGGCATATTGGCTCGACAATATGAGACCAAGAACCACACTAGGATACAGAATTTAGAAAATCAGTTGGCAAATGAAAAGCATTCTGATTCTGAAAAGGCTGAAGATTTTATCAAACGGATAAAGCATCTTCAAGATCAATTGGCTGCAGTTGGTGTTGTTATAACACCAGAAGAGCTAGCTCGAAGATCTGTACGTGTTCTTCCAGCAAAGTATGATGGATTAGTAACAGCCCTTAACACTCAGGTAAGGCCAACTCCTCTTACATTTGAAGAGTTTTGTGCCATGCTTTTAGAAGAAGAGATGCGGCTGAAGAATCGGCAAAGTACAACTGATGCTGCATTCTCAGCAAATGCAAAAGGTAAAGGCTCTTCAGAGGGATCAAAGAAGAAGCCAAAGAAGAAAAAGTTCACAGGAAGTTGCTTCTATTGTGAAAAGAAAGGCCATGCCATCAAGGATTGCAGAAAGAAGCAAGCTGATGAACGGAATGGGACTGTAAAATCATCATGGAAGAACAAAGAGTCTGCAAACAACATAGAGCTGGAACTTTGGGTAGCTATTGAAGAGGTATGTTCATCTGCTCAAGCTCGTGTTGATGAGCCATGGATTTTAGATAGTGGAGCTTCTCGCCATATGACTAGTAAAAAGGATTGGTATAGTTCCCTAGTGCCTCTGCGGGAATCCATCAATGTAGTGGTGGGAAACGACTCCAAGTGTCCAGCTGAAGGAACTGGAACCATCTCTTTTATCACTTCTCCAGGTGTTGAGAAAAAGTTATCCGATGTTCTCTATGTACCTACACTCAAAAGAAATTTGTTGTCAGTTTCTGCAATAACAGATCGTGGACTCGAAGTTCACTTCAATAAGAGTGGTGCGGAAATCATGGATTCATCAGGTAATGTTGTAGGTAAAGGCACACGACGGGATAACTTGTATGAGTTAAGTGCTTTAACTGCTACAGAAGATAAAGATGTAAGCAGGTTATGGCACCAACGATTTGGGCATCTCGGATTTGCAGTTTTGAAGGAGATGCAACGAACAGGGATGGTTGCTCATTTGCCTGCATTTTCAGAGTTGCAGGAACCTTGTGAAGCTTGTATGATGGGCAAGCAACAACGAAAGGCATTTCCAAGAGAGACCAGCAATCGATCTCAAGCTCCTCTAGAGTTGGTACATGCTGATCTCTGCGGTAAAATGTCTACACCTGCTTTAGGAGGATCTTTCTACTTCTTGCTGTTAGTCGACGATTATAGTAGAAAGATGTGGGTTTATTTCATTCGAGAGAAGGCTGATGCTTTTGAAAAATTTAAAGCGTGGTATAAGTATGTAGAAAGTGAATCAGGAAGGAAACTGAAGAAATTTAGAACAGATAGAGGAGGTGAATTCTTGTCAACAGAATTCAACAATTACTGTAAGGAGCATGGTGTGAAAAGGCAACTTACCACAGCTCATACACCTCAACAAAATGGCGTTGTTGAGCGCAGGAACAGGACAGTAGTTGAAATGGCTCGTTGTATGTTAAAGGCTCAAGACATGCCTGATTCATTCTGGGCAGAAGCAGTCAATACAGCAGTCTACATCCTCAATCGAAGCTACACAAAAGCTCTGAAGGGGATGACTCCTCAAGAAGCATATTCTGGTAAAAAGCCTTCAGTTTTGCATTTCAGAATTTTTGGTTGTTTCTGTTATGCACATATTCCTGATTCAACAAGATCAAAGTTGGATTCAAAAAGCAAAAAGTGTGTCTTCCTAGGATATAGTGAAGAGTCTAAAGCATACAGGTTATGGGATCCTGAGGCAAGGAAGATTTTTGTCAGCCGAGATGTGGTGTTTGATGAACGACCACACTTAGTAGAAGATAAAGGTAAATCTACTATCTCATCAAACGGAGAAATATCTCACCTTGTGCCTATCAAAAGACAGGTTAAAGTTGAGGAGGAGGAAACATCTGATGGAGAAATTTCCTCAATAAAAAGCCAACCAATTGTAGCTGCACAGCGTAAGCCACTACCGAAGTGGGCACAACAGCTCTTTGATGATCACAATCCACATGTAGATGCACCAGAATCATCATCGGATGGATTACGAAGATCAAAGAGAATAGAGGAGCAAAGAAGAGCCTCAGAACACATTGTTAACATGGCTCTAATGGCAGATATCATGGGTTCGATAAAGGAACCTACCACCATTGAAGAAGCCATTGATGATCCAGATTGGAGAGCGGCAATGCAGTCTGAGTATGATAGTATACTCAAAAATGATACATGGGATCTAGTCGACTTGTCGCCAAAGAAGAAGGTAATAGGTACTAAATGGATTTGGAAAGCTAAGTATAAAGCTGATGGAACATTAGAAAAGTATAAGGCACGATTAGTTGCACAGGGTTTTTCACAGATTGAAGGATTTGATGTTCAAGAAACTTTTGCACCAACAGCACGCATGACAACTATTCGGACGGTACTTGCAGTAGCTGCACAAAAGTCTTGGCCTATTTTCCAGATGGATGTCAAATCTGCATTTTTGAATGGTCACCTCAAGGAGGAGGTATATGTATCTCAACCACCAGGTTTTGAGGTGCCCAATTCAGAAAATAAAGTTTGCAGGTTGAAGAAAGCTTTGTATGGACTTAAGCAAGCTCCACGGGCTTGGTACCAACGAATTGATCATTTTTTCAAAAATATGGGTTTTGAAAGAAGTACTTCTGATGCTAACTTGTATGTAACAAAAAGGGATAGCAAGCTAGTTGTTGTCATTGTATATGTAGATGATTTGATCATTACAGGAGATCATTAGGAACTCATCAATCAAACTCGGATCAGCTTGGGAACTGAGTTTGAAATGACAGACTTAGGTCTACTCCATTTTTGTCTGGGAATTGAAGTATGGCAAAGGAAGGATGGCATTTTCATCTCACAACAAAAATATTCCAAAGAAATTCTCAAGGCATTTGGAATGATGGACTGCAAACCAACTAGCACACCTATGGAGGTAAATCATAAGCTATCTATGGATGATAACATGCCTGATGTAGATGCTAAGAAGTATAGGAAGCTCGTTGGAAGTCTTATTTTTCTGTGCAACACTAGACCAGACATTTGCTATGCTGTTGGAGTGTTAAGCAGGTTTTCCAACAAACCTAAGGAGAGTCACTGGAATGCTGGAATGCGAATTCTAAGGTACATTGCAGGAACCTTGGATTTTGGTATTTTGTATACCACAGGTGATACACTCCAAGGATATTGTGATTCAGATTGGGCTGGAGATTGTGATTCTAGAAAATCAGTTTCTGGATATTGTTTCTCACTTGGTTCAGGAATATTTTCTTGGGTAAGTAGGAAGAAACCAACTCTCCCACTCTCCTCCACTGAAGCAGAGTACAAAGCAGCTTGTTTTGCTTCTTGTGAGGCAGTCTGGTTAAGGAGAATTCTTGCAGATATAGGCTTTCCATCAAATATGCCAATTGTACTCAAGTGTGATAATCAAAGTTGTATGGCTATTGCAAAGAACCCAGTATTTCATGCTCGCACCAAGCACATAGAAGTACAGTACCATTACATTCGTGAGCTAATTGAAGATGAAATTGTGGAGCTAGAATATTGCCCAACAGAGGCAAATTGTGCTGACATATTCACTAAAGCACTTGGAAGAGAGCAGCTCAACAAGCATCTTCAACAGATGGGCATAGGACCGAGACCTACTTGATTTATCATCGGTAAACATTGAGGGGGGGTGTTAGAGTATGATCAATGTCTACCCCTCATGATTGTATGCACATTTTGTAAGGCCCCCTTTATGAGGAGAAGCCAAGCGTGCATTACCCAATTGATGGGAATCCCAACTTGAATGTTGGATGAAGGTCATATTGGACCATGTAAGATATTATAAGGAAAGGGAGTTACCAGGGTCCCCAATTGTGGGGTCCGGGGCAGCGGTGAGCAGCCCCGGTTGGGGGGTCCAAGGGGGCCAGCGGGCCCCCTGGAAAGGGAATATTCCATGGAATATTCCCTGTCGGAGTCAGAAATCATTTATATTTGTTAGGTCGGTTCAACCAGTCTAAGCCGTGTATGGCAATTACGCGGGCGGTGGCCGCCCACGCTCTACCGCCCATGTATAGCCGTCCATGGCAGGCCACCCATGATCCTATATATACATGACTTCTGCACTACCTAAGACATTGAGTTGAGCCAGCATACCTCTACCTTGTATCTCCCTATCTAGAGTTGTCTAGATCACCATTTAAGCTCTACCTTGAGAGCGCACGGGTGGACAACGCCATCATCTTTGTACTTGCTGCTAGTAGAAAATTGTTGAGATTCTCCTATATCTGTTATCTTCTCTGCTATTGCTCCTGTGTTATATTGCGTAACTATTGTCTTACAGTGGCATGGGGAAGTTATTTTGGTGTCTCTCCTCTTTTGACTGACACGCACAGAGTTGGAGACTTTACTTCCTCCCTCCCATTCGCTACCATTCAGGAGGGGATTGTGCAGGGCGTGTGTTTCTGTGGTTTTGCACAGGGGGGAGAGCTTGTTTGAGCCCCTTCTATTCTTACTTGATGCGCTGGGATGAGTGTTGAGCTCCCCTCATTTGGGTTGAGTTTGTCTTTGCCTGACCACCCTTCTTCTCCTCTTCTTGGCCGAATGCTGCTGCGTAGGGAGGAATCATGTCATCCCCTTCTTGGGCGGAATTCTGGCCAGTTGTAGCTTTTGCCCTGGGGTTGAGCTTTCCATGTGCCCCTCTCTTCTGTGCATGCATTATGGGGACGGAGCTCCTCAGGCACTTTGCTCGAGTGTGATGTGCAATGGCGGGACAACCTCTCACCTCCGTCTGCCGAAAGAAGTCACCCCACTTCGTTCTGCTGTAGAATTGGAGTGATCCTATTGATATACATAACCATTCAGGCACAATGTTTTGAGTTCTTTACAGGTGGCGACCAAGTATTGTTGATGTCCCCCTTCCACTGTGAAGAGTGGTGTTCATGAAGAGGACAGTAGCTGTGGTGAGAAACAAGGAGTTTTGCGAAGATGCTCTACCTCTAGATAATACCAAGCCTCCACGACGGAATGAAGCTCCTTGCTTCCCATCGGTACTCCCTCTATGGACTGGTCTTCTATACATGCTGCTCGTGACCATCTCAAATGACCTTCTTGTTCCTCGACCTGCTGGAAAAGTTGAGCTTTGGGGCCAGCACCTCCTGTACCAGATAAGCTATGGCGACCTTTGGAATCTTCTTCACTGACGAGCTCACTCCCCCAGCATTCAGATGCTCCGGTCCAGGTCTGTGCTTGCCTCTCGAGACAAGATAGCTAACAAAAGTGGGTGTTACCCCATGATCCTGCATGTCCTCCATGGCTCTCCGTTTGCTTGGCACCATCCTATGTGTGCATGATATCCTATCATTTCGACTACATTTCATGGGGGATATGCTTGCTCTTGAACTCTCCTGGTTGCAATCGTTGGTGAGGTATGATGCGTAGAGTTCCTCTTCTGACGTATCGTTTTGATGATCTCAAATGACCTCAAAGAAATGACTCTTCAAGGGGATTCATGTGTCCCTCCAAGCACTCACGAGGAAAACTGCGAAGTAGCATCAGTATGCCAAGAGGAAGGTAGCTACTGACACCATGCGCATTTGATGCATTATGGGTTGTTGCAGTCTGAGTCCTTCTTCACCCCTAAAACCATATGAAGTAATAAGGATGCACACTGTTGATCGACTGGCATCTTCCTCGATGGATACAACAATGCTGAACTGCTAAGATTTAGGGCCCGGACATGAGCATATGTATCTGACATCCGAAAAGCTTCAAGGTCTAGATATCATATGATACAAACCAAAAACTAGCTCAACCGTATGTTGTGAATGATGAAGTCAAGGTAGGTGGGGACATCTCACCTTTGCAGCAAGTATGACTATGATGAGTATCATTATCCTTTCTTATTCTGCTTCTGTCTAAGCTTACATGTCTTGGGAAAGCTAGAGATGTCCATGCTGTCCATGAGGGCGTAACAAAATAAAGAGGATGGACCCACTATTTGCGGGATGATATCTGTCGCTAGCAAGGTAAAATCCATCGGCTCCTCCATCTCTGTCCACCTCAGTCAATGCCGGCTAGTTTATCACATGTGCACCATATTGTTCTTCTCTCGAAAGTAGCAATCTGTTGTAAAGCCATCAATTTCCACTACTCTAAGGTGCTCAATACCGTTGCAACACTTGAGCTAATGCATATTGCTTCATTTTGGAGACAACTGTTGTGACTATTCATGGGTTGGTCATCAAACATTTACATGCCAAGTCTCATTCATATTCACAAAATGTCTAATTCACAAAGGTGTCAGCAGGCGCTTTGGTAGCTGCTAGATTTGATTATGCAGGATGAAAGATAAGGTCTCAGTTGCTCTGAGAAGACAAGTATGCAAACTTCAAGGCTGCAAGGATCTGTTCTTGCTTGTCACTTCGGGTTGTTGGATGCAACATCTATGAGGCCGCCACTTGAACAGATAGACAAGTGAAGAGGTGAAGGTGGAAGCCTGTGTCATACCTATGAGATGTCCAGAGCTTCAAAGCATTGGAATAACTGTTTGCTGTTGTTGGGAAGTCCCCAAAGTGTTCTCAACATTAGATAAGACAGTGACTCATACTTGGTGTAAATGTTGGAATACCAGGATGTCTGCGAACCCCTGCTGACTCCTAAAGCCTGAGAAGTTACAATAGTATTAGGTTGTTGGATCAATGGTATTGCAGCTGGGGACCAAACATTCACACTCATTTGCAGATGGGACTCAAAAGGAAAGATTGTCTGGTCCTCTTTTGATCCATAAAAATATGATTTCCTCTTTTCGAAATTTGTGTTTAACATAGAGTTGATGTAATCTTTTAAACTGAGACATGTGGCAGTAACTGATTCTTTCGCATGACCTGCAAGACTCGCTGGGAGGAATGATCACAATGCAATGGCTTTCTGGGCCAAGTAATAACTACTACATGCTGAATATAGGATGTTCTCTGATGTGAAGGATAGGACGCGTGGTGCGCAGGTTTGAAGGAGGTTGAGGATGACTATTTGCCATTGTTTGAGGACAGGACTGTGTAACTGTTCGGATTGATGTGTCCACCACTCCTGCTATCACTATGAGCCTCTGATTTGGTGGAATATGGCTGCAATGATCAGAATCCATTATAGGTTTCGAGACACTACAATTTCTTTTGACAACTGGTGCCTGCCTCTACAGGATTTTTATACCCATGGTGACCATTGCTACTGATAGGATGAGTACTCTTGATTGTTGTCTACCCATTTCTATGACATTGTCAGCTCCCCCAAATGTTATGGATCCTTGCCCATGACTTTGGCTACTCAGAGGTGAGATAGCTCATGGTTGCTGCAAATATGTTTGCAGCAAGGATTTCAAGTGGGTAGGTCATCCGAATGCACCATGTTTGAGTCCTACAGCTACTTCCCATTAGCAGGCTGGGATTGATTCTTCAGACTCTATGGTTCTAACTGTCTCTGTGGCCTTCTGATCCATCCTAGTCAAACTCTGTAATAGGAACATGCAACCATATTGTGGGATTGTTATCCATGTCTCTTTGCAGAATCTACTAATGAAACTCCAACCCTCTGAAATAGAATTGCAGGCTAGACTGAAATGGTTACTGATTCCTACTTCCATGCAGACATGGTCGGAACAGGGACTACTCAACTGAGTATGGTGTATGCTGGGCTTGAATGATGATGTTTGGGGGTTGCTTCACTTTTCTACCACAACCTTCGTTTACAACATTGTTACTCATTTTTGGTTATGATGGCCGTGTTTTGCTTTCATACTGTCTAGTTTCACAAATTGTACCAGAGCCAGATTAAAGACTAAATCATGTGTACCTACTCATGCCACATACCTATCCTTAGGAACAGAGGAAGATGTGGAGCTGAATCCATGCTTGAGCAATACATTTGACTGTGTGTATAGCAGGTGTACTAGCTTTTACAGATTGATGTTCTTTGTCAGCTTGGTAAAGATAGGACCAATTGCCTTGATTCTCTCTTCATTTATGCCTCTACATCTTACACTTGAGGCCACACTAAACTCATCAGATGGAGGTTCCTCTTCTACAGCATAGCACCTGGTGTTTACGGACACATACCCACTCAATATAGTCTGATGGCGGCATATGACTACTCACGGTCATGCACAATCACTTTGTACCTTCATGCTTTTGCGCAGGCGATGAAGCCTCATTTGCGGATACTAGAGCCTCTGGTTTGGACTTCCTTGGCCCCCTGCAAAGGGATGGTGCCTTAACTCCGGACCATTTCATAGGAATCATTTTGTTTAACATCTGATAATGGGTGGGGTGCCAACATTGCACTAATATTTCAAATGATGTATTTTTTGCTAATGACAGTCTCTGCCCTTTGATTGCTTTCCATGATGAGTTGGTAGTTGATCACTCACATTCTGGTATTGGCTGTGCCACCAAATTCATTTGTACACCTCTCTGTGGGTGACCTAGGTTCTGGAGCTCCAGGATGGTTCTTATCAATAACTGCCCCTGTGCAATATACTAGTTTTGGGGATCACATTGACTATGATGCTGCTCATCTTCAGCTTGAGGCTACTGCTATACTGATTATTTGATCACTAAAAGTTCTTTTAGGTCTCCTAAAGATGAACTTAACAAGATTTTTGCACATGTGACAAGGAAGGAACTACTCCATGGAATGACTGCATATTCAGCAACAAAGGCTTCTCCTTTGGATTGTGGGCTGACTGCCCCCCATGGGGATTGTGTCGCCCAGCTCTTAAGACTGAAGATTTGCAGATTAAAGGAAGGACTGATGGCCTGAAGATGGACATGCTGTTGATTTTAAGATCAATGCAGGTTATGAAGACCTGAAGATTGCAGACTGAAGCATTGCAGCTTCCCAGACTTGAAGACTCCAACAGATCAGTTGCGTATGATCTTCCTTTCTACCTTTGTCGAGAATGACAAAGTCTAGGGAGGGGAGAGTATTGGGTTGCAGGGTATGCACACACCCACAATTGTGCATAGGAACCCTCCCTAGACCATAATAATAACCCTCTTTGTATATACTTGAGTGTCATATGTGAACACTCTCCAAAAATCACTTTTTGATATTCTATCTATGTATGTATGTATGTATGTATGTATGTATGTATCTATCTATCTATCTATCTATCTATCTATCTATCTATCTATCTATCTATCTATCTATCCATCTATCTATCTATCTATCTATCTATCTCTGCGTCGATCAATTTGTCATTTTTTGCCAGTTCACAAACTGCCATTCCTCATTTAATGCCTCCTAGTTTGTCATCTTTTGACAAGCATACCCTCCCAAATCGTGGCCGTCCGTGTCATCTAATCTAATGGCTAGAAATACCCGCCACTACTCATCTTTTAGAACATGTTTTGTCTTCTTGTGACAGGCATACGGGCCTTCATCTTAGCCGTCCATGAGATTATATCTAAGGGATGTGAATGCCCATGACTCCATTCAGACTGAGCACATATTTTGATACATTATTTTATTGCAAAAACCACTAGTGGTTTTCTTCTAGGCACTAATCCCTTGTTTTATTGATCTTAATCCCTAAAAATTAGGGGTCCTTACAAGGCCCATGCAGGGTTCCCTTTTTCCCCTGATGTATCTATCTATCTATCTATCTATCTATCTATCTATCTATCTATCTATCTATCTATCTATCTATCTATCTATCTATCTATCTATCTATCTATCTATCTATCTATCTATCCATCCATCCATCCATCCATCCATCCATCTATCCATCCGTCCATCCATCCATCGATCCATCCATACATCCATATATATATATATATATATGTGTGTGTGTGTGTGTGTGTGTGTAGTTGGAAAAGATGGATGGACACTCCAAGAAATGAGTAGGTACTGCAAAGTCCTGCTTTGTACCAGCCCTCTTCTAGTTCAAAGTTGAGTTGTAGACCCTCTTAGCTTTCCAATGACACTAAATAAGTGCCTATGTACTTTTGAAATGATGCAAGTAATGATTCTTTCAAAACAGACTACTTGCAGATTCACACTCCATCAAAAACCTTCTATTTTGGTTTAGACACTTCTTGCTTGTCAAGTTCAGTGCTCCAAGAAGAGTAAGAATTAGAAAAATTTCTTCCAGAGATATTACATTAGCTTAAAGAGCTTGAATCAAGTGGAATCAGGTAATATTATTCGCTAAAAACAGAGCGATCAATTTAGCAAGTGTAGCATTACCCCTGATTTTTTAGGACCTCTGCAGAGAATGACCACTGACCATAAGCTTTTCTCCCACTCCACTAAATGGAATATCTTCAAAAATTTTCACAGTAGACTTAGATCTGATTCTAATGAGCTATAGAACATTGAAAATGATGGAGTAATGATTGAGATATGAGCAATACAAAATGAATGTTCTATGTGACAATGACAAAGAGTTCAACAGATGTAAGCAATGATCTATTGTATTATATGACAATGTTGTACATGATCATTGGCATGATAATCAATGCACAATGATGGTGAGAAGTGTAGGCTATGAAGTGATCCTCACTCTCTTACAATATGATCAACTAAAGCCTCGGGATTGGAATGATCTAACTGTGAGATTTTACATTCATCTTTTATAGATGCTTCATTTCAAATTTGAATTTGAATTCAACTTTGGCTCTCATTAAAAAGTGATCCCCTAATCTAGGAGACATTCTCTCCAAATGAAGTCGTAGCTTTTCCTTCTAACTAACTCCACGAATTTAGTGGTAGTTACACATATTACTCCAAGTCGAATAGACTTTTACAAATGGTAAAAGGTAAAGAATCCATAGTAATGGTTCTCATGGATCTTCAACCAATTTACATGAAGTCTTCTCATGCCTAGCCAAGTGTCTAGGATTGGCCTTTGCATCATCTCACACGTTACCCCTTCTCAAGGAAAGGCTACAAGCATGAGGACTACTTGGAGCTTGTCAATACAGATGTATGGGGACCAAGTAAGGATCCCTCAATTTTATTGATGACTTCAATAGGTGGACTATCTTATATTTTATTAAGCACAGAGATGAAGTATTCAGTTGTTTTAAGAAGTATCCTGCACTTGTTGAAAACCAAACAGGAAGAAGCCTAAAGAGACTAAGGTCAGATGGAGGAGGTGAGTATCCATCTATCCATCTATCCATTTGATGCCATTAGTCTAAAGAGACTAAGGTTAGATGGAGGAGATGAGTATCCTACATCATCTGATTATTGATCTGCTTGACGCCATTAGCATCATTACTTGTAAGTATGATATCATCAATATATGTACATAGATATATCACCTCTGAATTACTTCTCTTAACAAACAGAGAAGTATCTGCTTTACTCATGATGAATCCTTGATCCTGAAGGTATGTAGTCAACCTATGGTTCCATGTCCTAGGTGCGTGCTTCAATACATAAAGAGCTTTGTTCAATTTACTCACATATGTTACCTTGTTTGGGTCCTCATAGCTAGGATCTTGAGACATGTACACCTCCTCTGAAATCCAGCCATTTAGAAATGCATTTTTTACATCCAATTGGTACATGTTCCAATTCTTTGATGCAGCCAAGTGTGTAGGCTTGGCATTTGCATCATCTCACAGGTTACCCTTCTCAAGGAAAGGCTACATGCATGAGGACTACTTGGAGCTTGTCCATACAGATGTATGGGGACCAAGTAAGGATCCTTCAATTTCTGGATCAAGGTATTATGTATCTTTCATTGATGACTTCAGTAGGTGGACTATCTTATATTTTATGAAGCACAAAGATGAAGTATTCAGTTGTTTTAAGAAGTATCTTGCACTTGTTGGACCAAATAGGAAGAAGCCTAAAGAGACTAAGGTCAAATGGAGGAGGTGAGTACTTCTCAAATGATTTTGATGCATTCTTGCAGGATAGAATCAAGAGAGAAATTACAACAAGGTATAACCCCTCGACAAAATGGGGTGGCAGAGAGGAGAAATAGACTAATTGTTGAAACAACTAGGTCAATGCTAAATGAGAAAAAACTACCTGATTAATTGTGGGCAGAAAGTGTATCTACTGCTACTTATCTTGTTAACAAGTTTCCATCAAAATCTCTTGATGGAATGACCCCATATGAAGCATGGCATGGTAGAAGACCTTCACTTGATCATTGAAGGATCTTTGGATGTGTTGCTTATGTGCATATCCCTTCTCAAATCAAAGGTAAGCTAGACCCTAAGGCAAAGAAGTGTATCTTCATAAGGTATGACTTGAATCAGAAAGGATACAGGTTTTACAATCCTTCAAACAAAGGATTTATGGTCAGTAGAGATGTTGTCTTTGATGAGAATGAGTCTTGGTTTGAAAGTGAATGGAGGAAAATAAAGTTGCCTTATGACTTGGAAGAGGAATTTCCAAGCCTCACCAAGGAGGAGCCAAACCAGATTGAAGACATCGACTCAGATGATGAGGACATCATCAACCTAGAAGAATTCAAGGCATGGTAATCAAAAGGCAAATTCAAGATGAAGAAGTTGGAGATATACCTGAATCATCCAACCAAGCAATCAGAAGATCACAAAGGGAGAGCAAGAAGCTAATCAGATATGGGTATGATACTTCTTTAGTTACTAAGCATTCTATTTATCTTGCAAAAGATTTGTCACTTGAAGATCCATCATCATATGAAGAGGCAAAGACCAAGGCAGAATGGAGCTATGGATGAAGAAATTGAAGCACTCAAGGAGAATGATACTTGGGAGCTAGTGCCAAAGAAGGAGTCTATGAAGGTAATTGGTTCTAGATGGATCTATAAGATCAAGAGGAATTCCAATGGATCAATAAGCAGGTACAAAGCTAGACTTGTGGCTAAGGGTTTTGCACAAACCCAAGGAGTTGATTATGAAGAAACCTTCTCACCTGTGGCAAAAATGCCAACCATCAGGTATTGGTAAGTGTGGCTGCATCAAAGAATTGGAACATGTACCAATTGGATGTAAACAATGCATTTCTAAATGGCAGGATTTCAGAGGAGGTGTACATGTCTCAACCTCCTGGCTATGAGGACCCAAATGCAAGAGAACAAGGATTACGACCACCACATACTAGAGAGATGACTCTCCTCCCAAACAAATGCCTCTATATATAGCTCTCTCCAGGGGACTACCTTCTTGGGCAGGTGGATACTAACCAGCCAAGTGTCAGCCATGTAACTACATGTGCGCCAAGTGTCCAAAGGATGCTTCTAGAAGGTTCTAGAGCTCTTTGGGCAAAATACTCTTCCCATGTACCTCATGGGGATTGAACCCAAGACCTCGTCCTTCACACCCTTGAGTCTTAACCATTAGGCTAAGTGGATTACTTGGTTACAAGAGTAAATGACCTCCTAGTAAGTCTAAACTTGAGATCTTTGGTCATACACACGGATGACCAAACGGTGTCCGATTTCAGATCTGTCTGAACCGGCTAGACCCTTGGATCATAGACTTACTTTATTACATTCTTCCCCCCTTGGAAAAGATTTTCGTCCTCGAAAATAGAGCTATATACATACTGTAGGCAACCCCCGAGCCTCATGTTCTAAAACTGGAAGAACATGGTCATGTTCTAGAACTGGAAGAACATGTCTCATCTCTGTGGTGGCATCCTTGCCCAAATGATTCAAAACACTATCCAGGTTTGCACTTTGATAAACGGGACAAAGTACAAACTAGTGAAGAATAATAAGGGTGGATCTAATGACATCCCTGGCTAATTCATAGTTTTTGGATGTGCGATCTAGGCACAAACATGTGAACTAGGTGGATTCAAATTACTAGTCCATTTCTAGGCATAACTGGTGCATGGGCTTAGTAATGAAGGTGGGATTCTTATCCCTCACAAGACTTTGAGAATTCTTGATTCACTTGAATTTGTTTTGGAGAACTTGAAGTTTGGTTGTCCCATACATCTAACTTTAGATGTCTGTACAATGGTTTACTTTTATCTAACAGTTACTTGATTTTTTCACCCGACTAGAGGACTACTTTGTCCCAATGAGTTGAAAAAATCCTATGTAAAATGTAGGAGAAAGTTTACCATTTTGGTGGAATCAACCATACTAACTTCACCAATTCAAATTCAAAATGAAAATTGTCCAACTTAGGACACTTTTCTCAAAGACTTTAACTGAAAGTTCTTGGGAATTGTCAATCTGATGAGCAATTCCTAACTTCCCTATTCTAGAGTATACAGGACTCCAGGAAATCATTTATGCTATAACTTGAAGCAAACTCAAATGAATAAGTCCACTTAGACTTATCACCTTTTGAAGATTGAAAAGGTTCTTGTACATAACATCTATCTAGGATGTTCAAGTTAGTTATTTTATTCTAACCGGCTAACCCTGGTCTTTTGCAAAAGGAATCAGATACCATGTCTGAGCCAATTCCAAAAGATTTGGAAAGTGGAAAGAAATAATAAAAAGTCTGTACAACCAATTCAAACTTCGAATATACATAAACTTGTTATGAGTCAAAGACTAGATGACTCAGGACTTCAACTTTTCAAAGATCTATTTCAATAGGGATTTGAAGCATTTTCTTTATCTTTAAGAGAAATAAGCTGGATTCTCAAAAAGATTCAAAGAAAATCAAAAACATCATCCAACCACAAGATACTAGTGTGGTAACCAACATCAGTGTGTCGACCCACTGAGGTTCTGTCGATGAGTTTTAAATATTCAAATAATGCTTCACTTGAGACTAAGTTCAGGTCTCATTCAATCTTTTTGACTCCTTGAATGCAATTCTTGTGCATTTCTTTGAGTCTAAAAGAGTGAATTTTATCAAGTTACACTAGGAACTTGATGCTTGACTTAGTCAATTAAATCTTTAGTTGAAAAGATCAACTCAAAATCAAAGTCCAACTTCTTTCAGAAATTTATCAAATGTTTCTGATCAATAACACTTAAACTTGAAGTGTTCTATGAAGATCTTGGAAGTTACTTACTTCATATCTTCAGTTTCCTTAATCTTGAAGTTACCTTGAAGTATCGTAAGATACTACTTTCATATCCTTTATGAATTAAACTTTCCTTGAAGTCTTAATTCCCTTGAGGATGAAACCTAGCTTCAAAATCCAAACTAGGACTAAAAGATAATCATCATCCCACGGTCCGATGTCCCATACCATCTTTCCTACATCAATCTGAGTATAAAATCTGGTGTCCCATACCACCCTATTTTATATTCACATTAATGTGTGGGTGATTCTTATCCTAAAGTCTAAACATCTCTTGATAGAGTACCTTATTTCTTCAATTCTTTTACAAGAATTGGAAGTTTCAGGCATTACCTCTAACTAGATTTTCCTAGGTTTTGATTCCTTCGCATGATCACCTCATAATCATGTGCTTTGCCTTGGAAACTTGAAAACCTCTTGACAGAATATCAATTCTTCTTTACTGGGGTTTTCAAATGAAAACCAATCAGAATTCCAAGTTCTTGAATTTCTCAAATTCAAGTTCAATTGGTTATTCTTGACCAATTTTGTAGTGACAAGAGTTTATGACTTCTTGTCTTTAGATTCCTTTCTATACTGGTGCTTTTAGGTAACTATCCCGGCCGGGGCCTTTTACAGGAATCTTTCTACTGCCTTAGTCTAAGCATCCGCTCAATTGGTTCTTGAATTCCAAGTTCTTGAATTTCTCAAATTCAAGTTCAATTGGTTATTCTTGACCAATTTTGTAGTGACAAGAGTTTATGACTTCTTGTCTTTAGATTCCTTTCTATACTGGTGCTTTTAGGTACCTATCCCGGCCGGGGCCTTTTACAGGAATCTTTCTACTGCCTTAGTCTAAGCATCCGCTCATGCTTTCTGGATTTGTACCAAAATCCCTTTAAGGATAGGCAAACATTTATGTTTTACCTTCCACAGACTTAAGTACCGTCTTCACGGTTGCAGACTACATACTTGGAATTACTTCACTTTGTTCAGACTTAGAACAGCTTACTTTTTTTTCACAATTTTCCATTGGATAAATGGAACTTGAGTGAATACTTCCTAAAGAAAATTTTTATTGCCAATACTTGGGCAATCTACAGGGTAGTTCCAATCGCATATTACTTGGACAATCATGGCCAAGATTGATCAAGTCTGGTTGATCTTATAGTCTTTATCTTTAAGATCTCTTAAACTATCTTAAGCTTCTTTGCTTACCTGCAGGATTTTAGAGATCTTTCCCTCAACTTAAGTCCAAGCATTTTCTAATGCTTTTCAGATTCCAAAGCTAAGAATCTTTGATATACCGTTAGGTTATATCACTTATTTGGACTTAAATACCAAAACTGGTGGTTAGGGATTTACTGGGAACTACTTACTATATAACTTTTCTTGAAAGATGCTAGTCTCACGTCTGGGGAGATTTTTCTTTCAAGAACTTTTTGATCCCTATCAAGTAATACTAGGCTATAATTTGAAGCAAATGATTCATCTTGGAATCTTTTGCTTTCCAGTCTAATGATTCATCTTGGAATCGTTTGTAAAAAGAACATTTGAAAGAACTTCTTTCAAATAATATCCAAAAAATTTACTGATTCAATTGTATTCATTTCCTGAGTATCAAACTAGAGACATTTGCCAGTATGAAAGTTTAAGTTGGAACTTTCATTTATGTGATATCGACTTCTATTCTTGAGTTTGATACAAAACTCATTATTATTGGTCAATCTTCAGATGTTACTAGAGTCCTTTAAACATATTTCACCAATCAAAATTATGTTTAAAGTCCAAGCATCTATTGATGATTGATCCAATAGTAATGTTACTGTGAACACAACTTTGAACTTTATAACTTGTTTAGGAGAAGTTCATGGATTCAAGATCCATTTCTTGGAACTTTCTACTCCTAAATAAAAAGTTCACACTTGCTTCAAGTCTTTAGGAACTTATATTATTTCCTAAAGATTGCTTAGCTAGTTGCATCATTTACCAGAGATGCAACTATAGAACCTAACATCCTTTTATTGATATCAAGGATCAATTGATGTTGAGGTTTAACCTTTTGATTTCCATCACCCCTTGGGATGAAATCAAATGAAAATTTATAAAAGCTTGATACCTTTATATCTTGGCAAAACATTTATATCCTAAAGAGATTTTGCCTTCATCATTCCTTGGACCTATCATATAATATGAATTTATATGTATTTTGGGAAGAGTTCATGAATCAATTAAGATCCTCTACTTGGAACATCTTCCTTCCCAAAGCTAAATTCATCTTGAACATAGTAGGAGAATGATCTCACATGAAATAGAAGGCTTGACTATTTCATATCTCTATTCCAAAAAGTCACTTACCGAGGTTTCATCATGAGATATAAATCTTGAAACCACAAGAAACTTCTTTAAAACTTTTGAAATCTTCTAAATAGAAGAGTGCTCATGGAACTTTGGAAATATAGTTGATGTTCTCATCCAACCTTGGGATGCTTGAGAAGTTACATAAGATATATAACTAATCAACTAAAGCTTTATCCGCATGACTTTCTAAGTACATCCAGGACTTAGAGTCATCATATATCACAAAAGAGTTTGCAAGTAATTAAATTTTCTTGGTCATCAAGGAAATTTATTACTTAACTTTCTCTTAGTGCTTACTTATACCTAGCAAGACATTTAACATACTTAATTGTCATTAAGTATTTATCTTTGATAGTAGAGTATCGACTTGGGAAGAAATTGACTAATTACTTGAGTTGCAAACTAGAACTAGTATGTCTTTGCAACTAACTAGTCCTTGGTCTTCCCTAATGTCAAACTGCGAGCTTTATAAAGTAAGCTAAATACTAAGAGAGTACATTCTCATATCTACTTGCAAACAACATTCCATTCTTCCATGCAAATGCATGTATCTACATGCAAAAGCATATGTTCACATGCGTATGCATGCATGTTCTTTGCATGCTCAAAAAATAATACAATAATCATGCATGAACTTGATGCACGATTTTTTCCTTGTACTAAGAATGTATATCATGCAATCCTGATGCATGTATATCCTTTCCTTTGTCTAAATGCACTATGATATAAAAATACCCTTAAGGTGCAATAGAAAACTTACTCAATGGAAAGGAAATCTATATTTAAACTACCAAAATACATTCTTTGATGCACAAGGATCTTTTGAAATCAAATCTTTCCTTAATGCAAACTAATGCTTGAAATAAGAAATTGATTGTTTTCATTATCCTAATCTAGACTTAATCGATTGAAATCTTAGTTATTTCAATGTGCATCTAGGATTAAGTGTAGAATAATGAAAACAAGATAAATCAAGCATTAAGATCAAGCAGAAATTGGAAAATACTTAGCTTTGATCAAAGCTTTGTCCATCCCTTGATCCTTTGGAAGAGTGATTCATCCTCTTGATCCTTGCGAGGAGCTATTCACCATTCTTGAAGCTTCCTCATCAAGAAATAGTCTTGGATGACTTGGTCCGTCGAGATCGACTAACTTAGGCCTCCGGATCTTCACTCCACAGCTCCAATTCCTTCAAGCTTTGCTCAATCTTTGATTCTCCTTGTTTGTTTCTTTGGCTAAAAGCAGAATACTTCTCGGGTTCGGCCTGCAACAACTGATTTGGCTCCTTGGATGACTGAGAGTTGGGCTTGCACTTCAGCTCTGCTTACTGCTTTAGGAGACTCTGCTCTGCACTACAGAACAAGCAAATCCGGCTGGGTGCGTGGCTACGTGAGCCTCCTCCCAAAGAACCCGTCTGAGTTCGATCCCTGGCAGACGCAGCGGGCACAGAAAGCTATTTTTTGATTTTGTTCCTTTCTGAGATCTTCTGCAGCGCTCGGGTACAACAGAAGATGAATGAGATGGTTGTAGCGTGAATGCCCGTCGACGTGATGGATAGGCAATTGCCCTCTAGTTGGGGGGGAGGGGGTTCGAATCCCCTCTGCTTCACCAGAGAATATCACCTTTTAGATCTATAAATTTAGATCTACTTCAGCGCCGGCTCTGATCAATTTGCCCTGCTGCGTATAGAATGCCACGCGGTCGATGTGCTCTTGTGGTTAGAGCAACACGCTGAAAACAGAGGGGCGGGAGTTGGAATCCCGCCGGCAGCACACAGAGTTGATAATTTTTTGCTATGCTTCTCCAGCAGAATCAACGTACTCTCTTCTCAAAACGGCCGCGAGCTTCTTTCTTCTTCGTAGAAGAGTTTATGCACACGCATATAGGCGAGAGCAAATTGATGAGCAAGATGATGAAAGAGAGCTATGGAGAATGAAGCTCTGATACCAATGCAAGAGAACAAGGATTACGACCACCACATACTAGAGAGATGACTCTCCTCCCAACCAAATGCCTCTATATATAGCTCTCTCCAGGGGACTACCTTCTTGGGCAGGTGGATACTAACCAGCCAAGTGTCAGCCATGTAACTACATGTGCGCCAAGTGTCCAGTGGATGCTTCTAGAAGGTTCTAGAGCTCTTTGGGCAAAATACTCTTCCCATGTACCTCATGGGGATTGAACCCAAGACCTCGTCCTTCACACCCTTGAGTCTTAACCATTAGGCTAAGTGGATTACTTGGTTACAAGAGTAAATGACCTCCTAGTAAGTCTAAACTTGAGATCTTTGGTCATACACACGGATGACCAAACGGTGTCCGATTTCAGATCTGTCTGAACCGGCCAGACCCTTGGATCATAGACTTACTTTATTACACCAAACAAGGTAACATATGTGTGTAAACTGAAAAAAGCTCTTTATGGATTGAAGCAGGCACCTAGGACATGGAACCATAGGTTGCCTACATACCTTCAGGATCAAGGATTCATCATGAGTAAAGTAGATACTTCACTTTTTGTTAAGAGAAGTAATTCATAGGTGATATATATATGTGTGTATGTTGATGATATCATACTTACAAGTATTGATGCCAATGGCATCAAGAAGATCAAGAATCAAATGATGCACGAGTTCAAAATCACTGATCTTGGATCACTAAAGTATTTTCTTGGACTTGAGTTAGTCTATACTAACTCTGGCATTTACATTACTCAAAGAAAATATGTACAGAATATGTTGAAGAAATTTCAATTGCAGGATGCCAAGGTAGCAAGAACTCCTATGGAGGTGGACCAAAAACTAAGTGCTCATGAAGGTGATGTGCTTGAAAATATTGCAGGATACCAAAGCATAGTGGGAAGCTTAAATTATGCTACATTGACAAGGATTGATATTGCTTATGGAGTAAGTGTTTTAAGCCAATTTATGCACAAACCTAGAGTACCTCATTTGGAAGTTGCCAAGAGAATTTTGAAGTACCTTAAGGGCACTCAAAATCAAGGTTTACACTTTCCTTATACTTCAGATTTGGATATCAAGATACACTCAGATGCAGATTGGGCAGGTTGCAAAGATGATAGAAGGAGTACCTCAAGTTATCTATCTTTTGCAGGTGACAAGCCTATATCATGGTCTCGAAAAAAGCAACCTATAGTTGCTTTGTCTTCAACAAAGGCAGAGTATAGAGGATTGGTGAATGCTACTCAAGAGGCCATATGGATTAGATTGTTGTATACAGATTTGAGATTGCATACTATATCTCCAATGATTTTTGGAGATAATACAAGTTCCCTACATCTTGCAGCAAATCCTATTTATCATGCTAGGACCAAGCATATAGAGGTCCACTACCATTATGTGAGAGAAAAGCTATTGAACAAGGAAATTCAGTTGGCATATGTATCAACCAATATGCAATGTGCAGACTTATTGACCAAAGCACTTGATGGTACTAAACTTTATAGGTTTAAAGCTATGATTGGATTGTAGGACATACAAGAAGATTGATGAAGAAGATCAAGCCAAGATGTTTGGCTTGAGGGGGAGCTGTTGGTGGAAATGCCAAGCCTACACACTTGGCTCGGCATGAGAAGACTTCATGTAAATTGATTGAAGACCCATGAGAGCCATTGCTTTGGATTCTTTACCTTTTACCATTTGTAAAATTCTATTTGACTTGGAGGAATATTTGTAACTACCACTAAACTCGTGGAGTTAGTTAGAAGGAAAAGCTACAACTTCATTTGGAGAGAATGTTAGATATGCTCAATACTCCACCCTCATGTGACCACAAATGATCCATGGTGCTCTAAGTTGTAAGGCCCCCATTATGAGGAGAAGCCATTATGAGAGCCCGGACATTTGTGGAACCCTAACTTCCAAGTTAGATGAGGTCTATATGTGACCATTGATGGTTGTAGATGATCTTTGTGAGCCTAGCCATTAGGTTAGGTAGGGCATAAACTTCCAGGCCATTGGGTTGCCATTTAAGGTGAAAATAAAGGCCCTGTGGCGTCGCGCGGTTTCCCCATAGAACCTTAATGGGGGGAGTGCAGAGGGGGGCTTGCCGAGACAGTAGGACTTCTGGTCGTGGAGATATTGTCGGATCATATATTTTACCGACTATTTTGTATCTCCCGACTACGTTTATCTATACCGAACCGCATTGTAAAAGCTATATAAGCACGGCCCAGGTTGAGCTTTACATAGCATTGCGCACTAGTAAGCCCTTCATCTAGAGTCTGTCTAGATCGCTATCTAAGCTCCACAGTGGGAGCGCACGGGTGGACAACACCATCATTGTAACTGCATTACGCTTGGCAATCTGAGAATTTTCTCTCTGTCTACAGGTCTATTCCGCTGTGCTGTTATTTTCTTACATGGTATCAGAGCTCAGGAGGCTCTGAGTGGTGCAGAAGTAGAAACGCAGAGGTTGCAGAGGTCTGAAGAACAAAAGAGAGAAGATGTCAAGCGGTGCGTCATCATCTACGACTGGGGGCCAAGGTGGTTCATCAACAGGAGTAGGTGGTGCACAAGCAGGAGCAGCAATGATGCCAGTCATCTCAACGTTGCGGATACGGCCACCAGCCTTCACAGAAGGTAAACTTGATGGTACAAACTACACCTTGTGGAAGTTCAAAATCACTTCTATTCTTGATTCGTATGAGCTTTTGGAGACTGTTCTTGGGATTGATCATGAGCCCCAAGAAAGACCTGATCCAAATAATCATGGTCGAATGATTCCTCCTGATGCTGATCTTCTACGTGCTTGGAAACATAGAAATGCAGATGCACTCTATGCTCTTGTTACAAGTACTTCTGATAGTAATTTGACTCTCATTCAACATACTACAAAGGCATGTGAAGAATGGAACATATTGAGAAATCAATATGAAACTCGTAATCAAACACGGATTCAGAACTTGGAGAATCAGCTTGCAGCAAAACGGTTTGTTGATGGGGAGACTACAGAGGTGTTTATCACTCACATAAAGAATCTACGAGATCAAATGGCAGGAGCAGGTGTTCAAAAGTCAAGTGAGGAGCTAGCTAGACGTTGTCTTTGAATCTGTCCACCTAAGTTTGATGGTTTGGTAACTGCTCTTAACACTCAAATCAGACCTCAACCACTAACTTTTGAAGAATTCAGTGCCTTACTCATGGAGGAGGAGCTGCCGCTCAAGGCAAGGAGTGGTGGTAGCAAAGGAGATGCTGCATTCACAGCAAATGCCAAAGGAGGCAAAACAGACTCTTCAAAAGATGGAGACAAAAAGAAGAATGACAAAAAGAAGTTCAAGGGAGAGTGTTTCCACTGCAAGAAGAAGGGACACAGAATCCAAGACTGTCGTATCAAGAAGGCAGAAGAGAAGAGTGGTTCTTCAAAAGGTGGCAAGGGCAAGGAGTCTGCCAACACAGCAAAAACAAAGCTTGAGTTATTTGTTATGATAGAGGAGGTGTGCTCCTCGACTGAAGATTCAGGAACAGATGACTCATGGGTGTTGGACAGTGGTGCATCTCGTCACATGACGAGTAGAAAAGACCTTTACATTTCCTTACAACCTCTAAAGGAACCCATCACAGTAAAGGTAGGGAAGAATGCAAGATGTCCTGCAGAGGGCGAAGGTACGGTTTCTTTCATTAACTCTAATGGTGATATCAGAAAGCTTTCAAATGTGTTGTATGTTCCACAAATAAAACAAAATCTAATTTCAGTAGCTTCTATAACTGATCAAGGTCACCAAGTATCTTTCAATAAGACAGGAGCTAAGATTATGGAAGGTAACAACAACATCGTTGGGAGTGGCATAAGGAGGAACAACCTGTTCGAGTTGTGTGCTCTTACAGCCACTACAAACGTGGGCTCAAGTAAGCTATGGCATGAGAGATTCGGCCACATTGGGTACCCTGTACTGAAGGAGATGCATCGCATAGGTATGGTTGCACACCTACCATCGGTTGAAGAAATGAAGGAACCATGTGAAGCTTGCATGATGGGCAAGCAACAGAGGAAGGTGTTCCCACAAGAAAGCAAGAACATGGCAAGCTACCCTCTAGAGTTGGTGCATGCTGACTTGTGCGGAAAAATGTCTACACATGCCTTGGGCGGATCTTCCTACTTCATGTTACTTCTCGACGACTATAGCAAGAAGATGTGGGTGTACTTCCTTCGCGATAAGGCTCAAGCTTTTGGTAAGTTTAAAGAATGGCTTCAGCTTGTTGAAACTCAAACAGGGAAGAAGATGAAGAAATTCAGGACAGACTGTGGTGGTGAGTTCACATCAACAGAGTTTGAAGACTTCTGCAAGAGTAAGGGGCACATAGTCCTCAACACAACGGTCTTGCAGAACGTCGGAATCGAACCATCATGGAGATGGCAAGGTGCATGTTGAAAGGAAAGAGTCTGCCTAATCAGTTTTGGGCAGAGGCTGTCAACACTGTTGTCTACATCTTGAATCGAAGCTACATTAAAGCACTTGATGGAAAGACTCCACAAGAAGCCTACACTGGTAAAAAGCCTTCTGTTTCCCATTTCAAAGTATTTGGAAGTGAATGTTATGTACATGTTCCAGATAGAGAAAGAAACAAGCTTCAACCAAAAAGTATCAAATGTATCTTCCTAGGGTACAGTGAAGATAAGAAGGCTTATAAGCTTTATGACCCTGAGGCTAAGAAGATCATGGCGAGTCGTGATGTGGTGTTTAAGGAGGAGCAGCCACATGCATTGGAGGAGGAAAAGAGAGCTTCCACTTTATCATCAGGCGAAGGGGCAATCCACTATGAACCTGGCCCAAGAGCTATCCCTTCTACACAAGAGAAGGAAGCATCATCTTCAGATGATGAGTCTGAAAGTCACCAATCTGTCGACACCCAAGTGGAAAAGCCATTGCCACGTTGGGTGAGGTAGCTCTATGATTCTGCAAACCCCATCCCAGAGTCACTAGAACAGGTTGCAGATGGACCAAGGCGATCATAGAGAATAGAGGAACAGAGACGGGCAAGCGCCCATATTGTAAACAAAGCCTTGATGGCTGATCTCATTCAAGAAGAAGCGAAGGAACCAACCAATGTGGAAGAGGCACTCCATGATCCGAATTGGAGGGCTGCCATGCAAGCAGAATACAACAATATCATAAAGAATGGAACTTGGGAGCTAGTGGATCGACCCCCTAAGTGTAAAGTCATTGGCACCAAGTGGGTTTGGAAGTTAAAGTACAAGTTTGATGGTACTCTAGAAAAATATAAAGCAAGACTTGTTGCACAGGGCTACTCATAAGTTGAAGGCATTGACTTTTGTGAATCATTTGCCCCGACTGCAAGAATGACTACTATCTGAGTAGTACTAGTTGTGGCTGCACATAAGCGTTGGCCAGTCTATCACATGGATGTTAAATCAGCATTCCTGAATGGAGACCTCAACGAGGAGGTATATGTGTCTCAGCCACCAGGGTTTGAGGCTCCCCATTCAGAGAACAAGGTATGTAAGCTGAAGAAGGCATTATATGGGCTAAAACAAGCCCCTAGAGCATGGTACCAACGGATAGATAAGTATCTCTTGGATCTAGGGTTC